>PVLD010003107.1:0-85444 GCA_004027595.1 Dinomys branickii
GAGAGGAAGGGCTGGAAGGAAGGAGGGAGGGAAGGATGGAAAGAAGGAGGGAGGGAGGGAGACACTGATTTCAGATATCTGGTGTTTGGAGCCACCAGAGAGTAAATTATTTTAAGTGACCAAATTTGTGATAATTTCCTACAGCAGCCCCAGGCAACTAATATATGGAGCTGACTAGTGTTAATTATGAGAGAAGCCTTGAGCATTTTATTGTTCTAGAATATATAAAAAACATACCCAACAGTGTATGAAGGAAGAGTCTGGCATAATCAAATAGGGTTCTTACCCAGGAATACAAGATTGATGAAGCATTTGAAGAACCAGTCAATGGAAAAGGATCAGATAACTTTAATAGAGGCAGTGAAAACACTGGGTAACATTAAAATTCCATGAATAAAAAGAAAACCTCAGCAGCAAGGCAGGACTGGAAGGGAAATTCTTTACCTTGATACAGGCTATCCACAAAAATTGTACTGTTGGTATCATTCTTAATGGTGAAATAGCAACCTATTCAGTGTTATAGTAGAGGCCCTAGGCGGTGCAGCAAAGTAAGAGAAAACAAAAACATGAAAATTTTAAAGAAATAAAATAGTTTTTATTAGCACATAGTATGTTGTTTAAGCAGAATCCTCTAAGAAATATGCCCCCAAACCCCATATTAAAATGAACATGTGAATAAGGTAAAGTAGCAAGATACAAAGCTGATGTAAAAATCAATTGCATTTCAAGTATCCTCATACTAAGCCATTGGAAAATAAAATTAAAAATCAATTTCACCATACATATGCTTTTAGACAAAGGACAAATAAAGGCATATTATGGACACAGAATTGTAAGTAATAAATTATAATTAGTAGTCTTTTTATTATAGTAGAAAAACAAAACTACTTCCTATACATTACAGAATTGTTGATGAAAGTTAATCACTTGTAGATAACAAGAACAAATATTTTCACTGTTAGAGAAAATAGCTGCAAATTTGTGAAGAGAAAGGGTCAGAGTGAATACTATGCTATTGGGTTGAAATTGGAAGTATCGTTATAAACTCATGTTTTTTAAGACACAGAGGTAGACTAGAGACAGGCAGGTACTGAAACATATATTTATCCATGCATGCATTTATTACAGATACCCCTAGTTCCACACTCTGAGAAGTCACTTTTAGAGCGATGACACCCAAGTAGCAATAGATACAGCTATTGACCAGGTCTTGGTTTCTAAATGCCCTTCTCCATAAAAAGGAACTGGGGTTATTGGCAACAATATGATTCTGGAGCCAGAGAAGGCAAAGTATATAATGAGCCTGAAATAGCTTGCTTGCCAATATGTACAGGAATGTTCAAGGAAAGGTGGGGCCTGTCAAAATAAAACAGAAACCAGCCTGAGGGAGTCTCCACTGACCAAGTCTGGGGCAACTTGAGCGCCTGTGAAAACAACGACAGTAGCCTCCCTTATCCGCGTTTCGCTTTTCACAGTCTCAGTTATGTGTGGTTCACTGTGACCTGGAAATATGAAATGGAAAATTCTGGAAATAAAGATGCATATGTTTGAAATTGCATGACATTCAGAGTATCGTGATGAGATCTCATGCTATCCTGCTTCTTGCTGACATGAATCTTCTCACTGTGCATTGTATCCATGCTGTAAAGCTGCTTTCTGGTTGGTCATTTAATAGTAGACTCAGTTATCAGGTTGATTATCACAGTGTTGCAGTGTTTATTTCATAAAACCCTTATTTTACTTAATTATGGCCCCAAAGTTCCACAGTAGCCATACTTAGTTGGGATATGTCAAAGGACCCATAAAGAGCTTCATTTAAGTGAAAGGTCACACTTCTTGACATGGGAAGGGGAAGTGCTAAGATCTATGAGGGTATTGTTATTTTACGCTGTGCCTCAGTTATAAATTGAGCTTTATTATAGGGTGTAAATGTAGGGAGAAATACAGGGTTTGGTACTGTCTGTGGTTTCAGACATCATGAGGGGAATCTCAGAATGTCACCCTTGCAGATAAGAGGGGCTACTTTTAAAGCATTCTAATCCATAAAGTAATAAAGCAATCCCCAAAGTCCACACTGATGTAAATATACATAGCAAAACCACATAAATATAGAAGATTAAAAAGAAAAGCAATTTTAGAGTGGAGAAACCTGACAAACCAACTTCTCAAAGTTAATATCACCCTGGGACAAAAATACATCCTATATAGAAAAACTGAGTTATAACTAGTTTAATAGAAGCTACCTGAATAAAGACATGGCCTAAATATGAAATTTTGGAATTTTTTTGTTTAGTTAAACTTCGGAGTTACTATTAATATCATTTATATATGAACAAAAGGTAAAAAATATATTAAAGAGATCATATACATGCTTTTCCTTAGTGTAGGTCTTTAAATTTTTATGGGTGACCCTTCCCTCCCTCACATCAGGACTCCTCATTCCCTGTGTAAACAGTTTAATATGTATCCTCTTATATTTTCACCATACTCAAATACACTTGAACAGGCATATAAGTGAATATAAATATACTACAAATTTTTTAAATAACCAAAACCAGAATCCTAAAATTTATGTTAGAAAGACTCTAGATGGCTAGAATTAAATTTTATCTGACAAAAGATTACATAAGCCAAAAGATTCTTACAAACTGGACAAAATAAAACAGAATGATATGACTCGAGAGAAGAGTGGACAAATGATACTAACAGAAAAATATCATAGAAGAGCAAATCTAGATGGATAAGAAACAGGAAGATGTTGCAGTTTACAAGCAATCAGGAAAATGCAAAGGGTACCAGCAACAGTGCGCTATCACGCTGTGCCCACCAGGCTGGCAAAAATGAAAAAGAGCTAGATTGCTTGTGAGAGTGCGAGGGAACACGTTGTCTTAGTCACCATGGCTGCAATTGCAAAGTCTTTCTGGCAAACAACTTGGCAATAGACATTCAGCCCAGCACTACCTCCCCTGAATATCTGACTCACGCAAACAAAGGCAAACATATGGGGCTATTTATTACTTCCCTGTTGGCAGCAGCCAAGAACTGAGAGCTGTCTGAATATGCACTGGTGATGGCATGGTTGAAAAATTGTGATTATTTGCACAGGATATTATGCAGTCATGAAAATAAACAAATTAGAAATTTACCGGAAGAACTGGAGAGATTTCCATAGCAACTGGGAAATACATGCTGTATACAGCGTATACAGCTGTGTACAGAGATATGATTTTTATCATTTTGAAGAAAAATCCTCAAGCATCTTGAAACTTTGGTCCACACAAGTTTTATTCTCTTGTGTTCCCATTACGTCTTCCACTTAGTCTAACCTGGTTTTCATCTCCATCACTTCATCAAAATGCTCTGGCCATTCACCAATAGTCTCAAAGTTGCTAGATACAATAATCACTTTTCAGTTCTTAGTTTACGAGCTCTTTCAGCAGCAAAGGACAACTCTTTTTTGGCAGGAAATATTATACTTGCTGATGCATTTGAACATGATCTGTATTTTAAGCCTTCCAATGTTTAAACTTCCAATCCCAACCTTTTTCTAGTCTCCAGGATCATATGTGATCTATGACCACTACCACTTGGTGGTCTCATAGACATCTTAAACACTACAAGTCCCAAATGGACAATGTGCTTTGCTCCCTGGACCTCTTTGTTCCTTAATCAAATCCAACCGAACAGTTACTTAGGCCAGAATCTTGGGAGTTACTCTTTTCTTTTTTACCTTCACATTTAATCTATAACCAGATCCTATGGGTTCCATTACAGAAATAAGATTTAAGTTTGCTCCTTTCCTGTGCGTCTTTGGCTGCCTCCTGCCTTGTCTGGACTTTGTAACAACTTCCTCATTCCAGTGACAAACTAGTTTTGTAGGGTTTGTAGTTCTTTACAGCTCCAGCCACACTAGCTCTTAACATTCTTGGATGCACCAGCCTCTTTCCTACTTTAGAACCTTCACATTCATTATTTCTTCTGCTAGATAAATTCCGCTTCTCTGCCTCCTCCCCCCTCTTCCCCTCCCCATCTCTCACTTCTTCCCGCCACTCTTCTCCTTTTCTCCTCTCCTCTTCTTAATATGATGAATGCTTGTCCATTAATCAGGTCTCAGTTAGAATGTCATTTCTTTGGAGAAATTTTTCCCGATTCACCATGTAAACATCTGTTTCTCTTACTAAGCACTGTCATGATTTCTTATTGTTGTCCTGCTCTGTCTCCTTCCCTTCTTCTTCTCTCATTCTACCCCTCCCGTGACCCCAGCACACCACTTAACAGGATTACTACACATTCATTTGTGTCCTTGCGTGAAACTGTAAGCTCCATGAGGGCAGGCTTACTCCTTGCTTTGTTTCATCTCTGGCTTGGCAGAGTGCCTCAGTCTAGGTCACTGTAGTAGGTCAGATCAGTGCTAGCCGTACTAAGAGAAAAACCTGACTCAGAACCAATACAGTAGAACTTCACTTTTTTGTTGTCATGTTTTTGGCTCATGGTAAGTCCAAACTGAATGTTCTTGACTGGTAGCTGGGTGGGTAGAGAGTTCAACTGTGTGTAATTTCCAAAGAACCAGGCCTATAGAGACATGCCTAGCCAATGTGGGGTTTTCATAGTATCCGTGGATATGCACATCTTGTTGGTATGAGGAGGGTGGAAGGTCCATGCATCAGGCCTAGGAATGGCTTACTACCTCAATTTCTCTTACATTTTGTTGGCTAGACCTTAGGCATGTGGACTCACCTAACTGTAAGGGAAGCTATGAAATGTTGTCTTGCTATGTGCTCAGGAATATGAGGGGGAAAAAGGGTACTGGAGAACAGATAGATAATCTGTGCCATTGCACTCAGTAGTATGTTTTGTGTTGAATAAATTAGTATTCAAAATTTTGCACACAAATAAGGGATTTGTTGTCTTCTTCAAAAATGAACTTGAGAACAGTTTTGGAGGTAGTAACAGAGCCCTTCAGCCCATGACTCATACTGTGGACTTAATGTATTCTTTTAAAAACAACTTCACTCTAGTTGATGCTTACCCTGAACCAGTAAGATGAACTGAACATTAATCCAGGGAACTGCACTGCACAATTTCTGATACGCTGTCAAAAACAATTACAATGCTTTCTGCCTCTGGAAAAATTATCTTTCAAGAATCAATAAGACTCTTTTCTGTAGTGACTCACTCTATGAAAGTTGTTTTTAAGATATAAATTATAAAATGTTAAAAAGAAATTCAAGGATACTAATCTTTAAGGGCCTTTATTTAAACCAAACATAAGCCGAGTGTGCTGGAGAATTCCTGTAAACCCACCACTTGGGAAGCTGAGGCAGGGGGATCATTTTGAGTTGAAGACCAGCCTTGGCTACAAAGTGAGCTCAAGGCCAGCCTGAACTGCATAGTGAGACCCTGTCTCAAAAAAGACACACACAAAATAAACCAAGCGTGACCCGCATCTATTTTCCAGGTAACACATGGTGTTATAAAGGCCCTAGGCTTGGTGCTATGTTGGTAACATATTTTGGTCTCTTTAAGAAAAAGAAATATAGTATGCATATTGAAGAGCACAGAAAAAACAAATATATAAAGAACAATTAAAAATGAATATCCATGTGTCCGCTAATAGGGAATAAATAGCATACAACCGTACCTCCATGTGGCCCCCTCCAAACTCCATCCCTATCTTCTAGAGCTCACACTATCTGAATTTTGATTGAATTTCTATGTGATCCTCTCCAAATTCCATCCCTGCTCTCTCCTAGAGCTCACACTATCTGAATTTTTATTGAATTTCTTTTACTTTATGTTTTTCAAATTGGACAAGGGGGATTAAAAACTTTTTTTATGAACTTTACATACCTGGAATCAGTGTATACAGACATCTATTTAATCACCAAGTTTTGTCCAGCAATTAGATCTTTGACTGAACTGGTCGCAGAATGAAGAGTCACATACAGTATGTACATTACAATACTCACAACAAAGAAATGGTCAAGGGAAATTCCATCTTGACTTTGCTTCTATTTGAATACCTTACATGCAGAGCTGTAATGTATAGCAGAACATAAAACTATAGTACTGGACAGTACAACCAGCAAAGGACAGTACTATATACAGCCAGGTATGCTGTACAGAAAAGGACAATAAGGCACTATAAGGATGTGGGAAAAAAGTCGGGCGATAAGTCTGAGTGACAGGTGTGAGTCCATCCAGGACACTTGAGCAGTAAATGCGAGTAGTTGTTAATGAGGCAGGTCATGAAACAAGCAGCGTTGGTATGTTTATCTGTGACTCAGCTCTGCTCCGCTTGCTGTCTCTGAGATTCAAGCGTATTGATGTACAGTCTGTACGTAGTTCATTCCAGCTACTGTATTTGTATTTCACGGATTGAATATATTATACGTGTATCTATTTAAATAACTTTTTATTATGAAGAATTTCAACCATAAACAACAACAATAAAGAGAATAGTAGAATGAGTCTTCTTTTACCCATCACCCAAGGCTAGCAGTCATCAGCTCACAGACAATCCTGCTTCACCCACGTCCCCACCTGACCCGCCCCCCTGTGTTATTCTGAAGTGAACCTCATACATCATATCATTCCATTTGTGAAAACCTTCTTTGTGTTTAAGTATAACATGATATATATGTAAATTTCTCTTAAAAGGTGTTTTTTAAACATGGGCACAATATCATTATTGCACCAAGAAAATCAATACTAATTCTTAATATCATCAAATCATCTGTTAATGTTCAAGTAGCCAATGGTCTCATGTCAGTTTTGCTTTTTGAAAAATAGACTTTGAGATCAGAATCCAGATAATGTCTTTGAACTATTATTGATATATCTTTGTTTGTCTTAAATCCATATTTTACATCTATTTTCTTGTAGTTTATTTATTGAAGAACACTTTTGTAGAATTGTGTAGTTTTATATCTGCTGTTACATTTCCAGGGTAAGCTTTGCCCTGTTATTCCATGTTTTGTATTCCGTATAGATTAATACTGGGCTGTAGAAGTTTGACTAAACTCAGATTTGATTACTGGATTTTTTTTTTTTGGCAAGACTGCTTTATATACATGAGATGAATAAAATATGGGTGTTATTCTTTTGGAGGTGTTAGTAGCTGTTATCTATTATTCATTAGGTGATACTAGTTATCCATTCAGATATTTACAGGCTTTGGGATTGTTCAACAGTTTTTGCTAAGGTGAAGAATGTTGCTATAGACCGCTTCCTAGTAATGACTTGAACAAGAATTTCCTTAGAAGTAGAACGATACAGTTGTAAGATATGATCAGGTTCAATTTTTGTAGTCAATGCCAAACTGTTTTCCAGAGTGATCGTTCCAATTCATACTTCCATCAACAGTGATCTGTGAAATTTGTGCCCCTTTCATATGCTTGTCAATTTTTCCAAGTTTGCCCTCTGGTGGATGTATAATGGTGTTTTGTTGGGGTTTTCATTTTATCAGTAATGAAGAAAGGTAAAAGGAAGTGTACTATAAAGGCTTTATTGATAACAGATGTTTCTCATCGTCTACTATTAGCTGATAAAAATAGGACTATGGAAGAAACACCTAAATCCAGGTGCAAGCTCCTCATTGCAACCTCATAAAACAGGTGAATGTTGGTGCTTTTCTTCCTTAGAAGTTTAAGTACTTATTTCTTTCATTTTATATGTGATTTCTGGAATTTCTAATTAGAATTTAACTCCAGTTATTCCTTAAATAGCTTTCAAACACCACATTTTTGATTAAAAACATCTAGTTTAAATATGAATATCCCTACAGGAGGATATATTATGGATTGGAGGAGATATTATAGCATAAATATGGATATACTAAAAAGTATAATTTTTGTGGAAGGGAAACAATAGCTAGAATTAAGGTGGCAAACTACAAAGTCTTTTTATGTACACTATTATTCCAGTGGCAAAATTATAAGTCTTGTAACAGAGTAATGTTAGCTCATTATGCCTTTTGTGAAATATATTAAAAGGCTGGTTGTACCAGAAAAACACAAAATTTAGGAGACTTCATTAACTTCATAAGTCTGACAGACACTCCTAAACTGTGAGAAAGGTTGCTGGGGACAGACCTAGAGCCGTCCCTTTACACTTCTGGCATACTCACTGCCCAAGAGAGGTCTTTGTGCACTTGCTGTTGCATTCTGTAGTTACTAATTATTACTGACAAGTAATATTTAGCTTCACTGGATGAAATAAGATGTTGTAACTCAGCTCGTCTCAGATTTTCTTATTTTGTGTTTTGTTCCAATGATCTTTTACTGTGTCTCTAAAATAAGAGCTACTCAAAAGACAAGTTCTCAGATGATTTTCTCATTTTCAGGGGAAGTTTCTTCTAAAATCATTCTAGAACTTGCTTTCCTAGTAGGTTTTATTATTTTCAGGGAAAGAAGGAACCTTTATGGGATCATTTCAAGGGTTACTTTGCCAAAACCCACACAGAATGTTCAGTTTCCCACCTGGCAATGCGGCACATGAATTAAAAAAGATAAAGAGGTCTGCAGTTCCAAGGGGCTCTGGGATGACCTATCGCTCTCAGTGGAACAAAGGGCCAAGAATCAGAGTGACCACAGCTTTATTAGTACTCATCAGGGAGGCAGGTGGAGGTGGTGGCAAAGTGCATGGGAAGAATAACTTTTGCAGGCATGGCTTGTAAAGGCGGGACAAACACTCTTGCACCAGGCACAGAGGCTCCTCAATTTGTGGTGCAACAGATAACTTGATGTTTGGAAAGCTAGCAAATTTACCGCTGGGAAGGTATATTTCTTTTTGAGTCTCATTGCATCACACAGAGTTGGTATCTCATGTCTTAGCCCTGAAATTTCACGGGCTCCTCCTTGAGCCTCCATTCCAGCCATCAGCAGGGGGTTGGAGGGCAATTCTTGCCTGTGTTGCTGCTTTGCTGTGATGAGACACACTGGCACCTGGCCCAACTCAATCACATTTTTTTAGCCAATGAAGTGAACATTTGGTTATATTCAACCAGCTCCACATATCTCAGCAAATAGAGTTGCGGTAAAGATGAGGTAAAGATGGAGGCAAGGGGCTTCACTTCTCAGAAGATCATGGCTTGGTGGTCCCCCACATTACTTTTTTGGCAGAATATGTGCTTTTAAAGTTATTCAAATTCTTAAATTAGATAAACAAACTCAGCTTGAATTGCAAATGATGGAGATCACAACTAATTTTCTGTTGGGAACCCTGTCAATGTCTGAGTAAAGCTGAAGAGAAATGTCCTTTTACCTCAATGACTGCTGCCTTGTGAGGAGAAAATTTAAGGCAGAAAAAGCCTCAGTGAGCTGTGCAGGAGGGGAGAAAGCCCACTCACCACCCTTGTACCATTGCAGGAGCCTTGGTCCAGAGGAACCCTGGTGCCTGGCCCATACTTGTACACTGTGAGATAGGCAGCCAGGGCAGGAAGCACCCAGGACATGGCAACAGGCTCATTTGGAGTAACTGAAGATTAAATCCACTCTAACAAGGGGAAACATGTTGCAATTTATGATCGGTTCTGTTATATAACAATAGACATTGCTCCTATGGTCTAAAGTTCAAAATCAATAGTTACCACAGTGTGTAAGTTTCTATATTGTGCTTGATGCTATCATTATTGTGAATTGTACTGCTATAGCTAGGATGACATATCTGTTGTAATCAGTTGTTCTCCTTTGTGTAACAATATTGGGAAGCTCTGGGGTAATAACCTCACCATAGCCCTACACCAAAAGATTGGGGACTAAGACAAACAGAAGCCAAAATCCCACTCTCAGTTAATTGGGAAGGTAGGATCTTGGGACGGACACAAACCAACAATCTCCTACACACAGAAGATATCCCTGAAGTACAGATATTTCCCAGAAAGGCCTAGATACTAATGATACAGCTACCTACTACCAAAATTCACAAGGATCATCACAGAAAACAAAATAAAAATTTTTGAAATAAAAAATGTCAAGACAAAGGAGCAAAATGCAATACCAGACCTTCAGCTCACCCAGAATAAGTCCAGGAGACAATAACATAGAAGAAACTGGAAGTCACTCATCTGAAATTTCTGAAATGATAGCAACTGAAGAAACGACTCCATCAGACTATAGAAGAAAGTGCATCAGAAATAATGTCTCATGTAAAAAAATGATAACCATAGTGAAATAATTGCTCAACATATGTAAAGAAGATATAGATAAAAAATACAGGAGTGTAGAAAAATGGAAACCTTGAATGAACAATATAGGAAAGAGTTTGAATGCATGAAACAGATTCAAAGAGATATCCAGGAAATTAAAAATTCCATTGAAAGCTGACAAAACTGCTTGAATGAAATTGAAGATAGACTTTCATACCTTGAAGACAGCATTGCAGCTAGTGATCATGAAAGGAAAGATCTCAAAAAAACAGGGAACTAGGAAATAACAATTCAACAGTTGCAAGATGATGCAAAGAAAGACAACATAAGACTGATAGGTGTCCACAGAAAAGCAGGAGTCCACACTATTGCTATAAAAAGACTATTTGCAGAAGTAATGGCAGAAAATTTCCCAAACATGGAAAAGCATCTGACATACACATAAGTGAGGAATAAAGAACTCTAATTAGCTATAACCAAAATAAATCTATACTTAGACATATAATAATCAAGATCCCAGAAATGCAGCACAAGAACAGAATATTAAAAGTTCTTAGAGAAAAGAAATACATAAAAGGAAAGCCTATTAGAACCATGGCAGACTTCTCAACACAAACCACCAAATCAAGAAGAGCATGGAGTGAAGTTTTCAAGTCCTGAAAGAAAACAACTTCCAATCCAGATTGATATACCCTGCAAAACTCTTTCAAAATTAATGGAGAAATAAAATACTTCCATAACAAAGAAAACTGAAGAAATTCATGGCCACAAAACCAACGCTACAAAGAGTACAGAAAGATATTCTAGAAAGAGACAAAAATGACCACAATTCCAGGAAGAACAACAGAAAGAAACCACTAAGCAGGGCAAGCAGTTAAACAGAGGCAGAAAGTAGGGAACCAGCAGCATGAAAATAACATGACAAAGACAAGCCAATACATAGCAGTTATAACCATTAATGTAAGTGGCCTCAATTCACCGATCAAAAGAAACAGGCTGGCAGACTGGATCAAGAAACAAAATTCAACAATGTGCTGTATACAAGATACATATTTAACTCAAAAGAAAATACATAGACTGAAAGTCAAAGGATGGAAAAGAATACTCCATGTGAAAGGAACACAGAAAAAAAGCAGGGGTAGCTATTCTATTTGCAGAGAATGTCAACTTCAAACCAAGAATTATCAAAAGAGATAAAGAAGATCATTAAATACTTGTCAGCAGAAAACTGCACGAGGAAGAGATAAAAATCCTAAATATTTATGTACCAAATACAGGAGCACCCAACTATAGAAGATAAATATTAATAACCATGAAAAATCAAATAAACAATAACACAGTTGTAACAGGGGGCCTTACTATCCCATTGTCACAAAGAGATAGATCAACTAGACCAAGAATCAGCAAAGAAATAATAGAACTGAATCAAACTTGGGAACAAATGGACTTAGTAGATCTTTACAGAGTGTTCCACCCAACATCAGAATACACATTCTTTTCAGCTAGACATGGGACATTCTCTAAACTAGACCATATACTAGCACATATAACATACTTAAGTAAAAGCAAAGGAACTGAAATTATCCCATGCATGTTATCTGACCATAGTGAAATTAAATTGGAAATTATTGACAAAAGAAACTGCAAAAACTTCATAAACACATGGAAATTAAGTAACAGTTTCCTGAACAACCAACAGGTCACAGACGAAATTAAAGAAGAAATTAAACAGTATGTACAATCAAACAAAAATGCAAATACAGCTTACCAGACACAATGAAAGCTGTTCTCCGAGGGAAATTTATAGTGGTAAATTCTCACATCAGTAAAGCAAAATGAGCACCAATAAACAACTGAATTCTGCAACTCAAGCTTCTAGAAAAAGAAGAGCAAGTTAAGCCCAAAGAAGGCAGGAAATTATGAAGATTAGAGCAGAAATTAACACAATTCGGACTAAGAAAACAATACAAAGACTTAATGGATCAGAGTTGATTCTTTGAAAGAATAAATAAAACTGATAAACCCCTAGCCAACCTTATCCAAAAAAGGAAAGAAAAACTCAAATTCATGCAATAAGGAATGAAAAGGGTGAAATCACTACAGATCCTGTGGAAATTCAGATCATCAATACCGACTTTGAAAACTTTTACTCTCATAGGATGGAAAACACAGAAGAAATGGAGAGATCCTAGATATATATAAATTACCAAAGGTGAATCAAGAAAATATAAAAATTCTGAGTAACTCAATATCAGCTAATGAAACTGAAAATGTAATTAAAAACTTGCCAACAAAGAAAAGCCTAAGTCCTGGTGGATTCACAGCTGAATTCTACAAAAAATTTAGAGAAGATTTAACATCAATACTTCTCAAACTCTTTAATGAAATTGAAAGGGAGGCAATTCTCATTAACTCATTCCTGGAAGCATGTTGATACCAAAACCAGAGAAAGACCTAACCAAAAAAGAAAACTATAGGCCAATCTCACTAATGAACATAGATACAAAACTCCTCAGTGAAGCACTAGCAAACAGAATGCAGCAAATTGTCAAGAAGACTATACATCATGACCAGGTGAGATTCGTCCCAGGATTGCAGGGGTTATTTCAATATATGAAAAGTGTAATACACCATATCATTTGAGTCAAAGATAAAAATCACATGTTCATCACAGTAGATGCAGGGAAAGCTTTTAATAAAGTCCAACACTCATTCATGATAAAAATCCTACAGAAAATAAGAATAGATGGTCCTTGCCTCAGTCTGATAAAAGCCATCTAGACAAGCCAACAGCCAACATCATACTAAATGGACAAAAACTGAGAGTTCATTTCAAAATCAGGATCAGGACAAGCATGTCCACTATCACCACTTCTATTCAATATAGTTCTGGTAATATTAGCCAGAGCAATTAGATAAGAGAGAGAAATAAAAAGAATAAGACTAAGAAAGGAAGAAGTTAAATTTTCATTATTTGCAGATGATATGGAACTTTACATGGAAGACCCCCAAAACTCCAAGAGACATCTAGATTTAATAACCAAATTTGGTAGCATAGCTGGAAACAAAATCAGCATGCAAAAATCAATACCATTGCTGTACACAAACAACAAACTCGCTAAGAGAAAAATTAGGGAAACCATACCCTTCACAATAGCATCCAAAAAATGAAATATTTATGCTTCAATGTAACAAAAGAAGTAAAAGATCTATACAGTGAAAATTAAGAAAGTTAAATTCGAGGCTTTCTTAGGTAAATGGATGCAACTGGAGACTATACTCAGAAGTGAAATAAATCAGACTCACATGTGTAAACATCATATTGTCTCCCTAGTGTAAGAAACTTAAAGAGTGAATGAAATAAAAAAGCTACAGTAGATATTGTGAAAGGGAAAGAATCTGCTCAAAAGGAAAGAACTGGGATGAGGGAAAGGAGAAAAGAAGGAAAGGGAAAAATATATGTATATATATACATATATGTATGTGTGTATGTATATACACACACACACACACACACACACACACACAAGATAGCTCAGATAGTTGTATTACTAATTTCTATTAGGTTATTGAAAGGAACAGCTAATGCTCGTATTGATCAATTTTTGCAGGCCTATATCTGGTAATGTAAGCAACTACTTTGAAGATAACAATATGCAATATAACAACCATGGTTAATTTCCTATCATCTTATTTTGAAATTCTGTATCATTTTTATTGTTTTTTTCATTCTCTTTAAAATAAAAAAGAGAAAAATAATTTAAGGCAAAAGGTAGAGCTTTACTTTGAGGTTACCAGTTGCCAAAGTTGACCCCAAAGACTTTCCCAATCCATGGCTTTAAGTGGCAGTGATTGTTGAAAACACTTAGGGACATTTTGATTTTCAAAGTGACTCCAGGGGAGGAGGTTGTGGGCATTATTAATATTTAGTGCTTGGTGGCCTGGGAAGCAAAATGTCTTGGAATCAGTTGAGCAGTAAATCATAATCCTGTCCCAAATGCCAATAGTTCTTGTTGAGAAACATCACAATATATATAGAGCAATAGCTCATAATAGGAAATATTCAGACATGTTTGGTAAAATAATATAAAGCAAAAATTATTTTTAAAATTCCAGATTTCTTAGTTCAGAGTATTCTGATCATCAGACTCTTAGCAGTGGTATAGTGACCAAGGTTATTGATCCCTTAACAGGCATCTAAACACAGCCTAAATGGTTACTATTTTTCACAATTATTCATGAACACATTCATATACCCTAGTTTTCTGTAAATAAATTGTAATTTTCTATGTGTTGCTGCCACTTAATAAAACTTAGACTTACTTTAAAAAAACAGATGAAATGATGTGTAAATATTAAACCTTCATTGCACTGTTACCAATAAGAAAATGACCTTTCCTGCAATCTTTAAGAGCTTTTTCAACAATCTGTTCTTTGATATAAATATTTTTTTATTCCTCAGATAACTGTAGACATGGGAAATTAAGACATTATGACCTCTCCACAGGTTGGGGACTACTAACTTATAATCTAAATGAAAATATAATAAAATATATGAACCCTCTATGGCTGTCTGAGATGGCGTAACCAGGACTAGCTTTATCCTCATTTCTGAAACAACCAAAAACCAACAACAAAACAAAACATGACACAACAGCTCTCAAGAATTTGGATCTCAGATCAGAAAGGATCTCAGTGACCCCCGAGTGAAGTGAAACAAATGAAGGGAGGAGGCCCACCGCTGCAGCATTTTATTACCTGGAGAACGTTTTGGGCTAATGGCGAATGGAGACCCAGAGGTCCCCCTGAGCTGAGTAGATGGCTCCAGGGGTCCGGAGAACCCAAGGCATCTCGATTCACAGAAGTGAACCAAAGAGGAGAGGATCAGCTTTCCCATCACTGGGACTAAATGTTTTTATTTTAAAAATTAAAAAAACTAACAAAACAACGATGAAAGACAAAATTAAAACAATACAAAAACAACAAAAATGATACATGACCTCAAAACAAAATGATAGGAATTAACAATGGTTGCTGCATTACCATACTGTTATCCTCAACGAAGTTGCTCCGTTCACCAGACATAAGAATGTAAGATTGATCTAACAATCAAAGACAGTAACAAGTAATAAAAAAAAATCATTGGAAATGATGCAGAGCTTCACCATACAAGATGGTGGGAGTTCAACAATGGTTCTTAGAAGGCATATTGTTGTTTTCAGATCAGTCATTCTCAGTGTGCAAAATTGGTCAGGAAAAGAGTTTTAAGCATTGACTGTTCCTTGTAATAAACCGCAGACATCAGCAATACACCTATTCCAGCTATCCTTATATATACATATACATTTCATTTTACATTTAAGAAAACCCAAAATAACAAAAACAAATACATAAACAAAACAGCATAGAGAACAATAAAAATGATACAGAATTTCAAAACGTGGTGATAGGATATTAACAATCGTTGTTATATTACATAATGTCATCTCCAAAATGCCTACAATTTAAAGGAGGAAATTTTATTTGAAATGGTTTATTTGCCTCACAGTTATGGAGTTGCAGTCTGTGGTTGGATCCCTCCAAGGTGGAGACGTCGTGGTGGAAGGACAGGCTGTTTATTTCATAGCAGCCAGGAAGCAGAGCAGCAGGACAGGGCCAGAGGAAAGGGGCCAAGGATCAAGGACACCATCCATGTTAACGCCTTCATGACCCACCCGCATATGGGTAGTTCCCTAGACAGCTGTCAAGCCACACAAGTGAACCACTGCAGGGTTCACTTGAGGTCTGCAAGAGATTCTAGGTAGTGCGAACTAAACTACCTTAGACTAAATATTTTTCTGGTTGTGTCTAGGAAAGTTTAGAAGAAGATCTAAAAGAATCAAACACTTTCCAAGCAACTTTACCCATCATAGAACAAGGCTAAAAATTTTTTTAATAATACAAAATGTACCCAACAAATAAAAAGGAACAAAAAGGAAATGAAAAAAATACCCCCAAACATATGTGAACTATAGGGTAGCCTCCAGTGACCAAATAAAAATTGCGATTGGAGAAACAAAGGAAGGGGGAAGAAAGACAATATATTTCAAGAAATGATGGCTCCGAATTTTCTAAATGTGATGAAAACTCCAAGCATATTGATCCCCTAGTCTCAAGTACATCAAGGTAAATCATAATCAGATTTCTTAAACCTAATGATGAGATAATCTTAAAATATGTATGTGCACGTGCACTTGAAAAATGCAGAAAATTTCAGCTCCTTCATAAGCCTCTGGTTAAGAAGTTTCTAGTTTAGGTCAAGAAAGTAAAGCTAAGAGGACCCTTTGATGTGCCCCCTCACAGGAGAGGTGACAAATTGCACCCTACTTCCATGGTTGTGGTTTGTTACTGATGCTGAGGAACTGTTTCAAGAATTCTGGGATTGATGAGGCCAAATTATGGATGGAGTTGTTGAGAAAATTGTTTCCAATTGTTTTCTCTTTCGTAAGAGGATTGGCCCAGTTTGTAGACGATTTGGTGAATAAGGCTGTGTAGGAGTCAAATATTCACCATGACCCAGCAACTTGAATTCCTGATATGGTTGACCAGGCACACAATGAACACAGAGCACAAGAGATTCTTATTTTTATACAATCTTGGGTTTGACCTTTTTAGAGGTAGACTCAGCCAAGGTCAGCTTTTCCACTTGATAAATTCACCATGGTAAACAACCCTTGTAATTTTGTCTTATAGGAAATACAATTTTGGGACACTAGGGGTCTCCACATTACTGTATAACAAATAACAGCTCAGAGGAAACCTTCGAAAGCACAATTTTTGCAGTGGCAGAGATGGGTATCTCATCCCTGAGGGGTCAGAAGGGAGGGGTCTGCGGAGGAAAACGGCCTTAGGAGGCAGTTTGAGGTGGGTGGTTTCTAGTTTCTGTGGAGTGTTTGTCACATACTGGTGTTTTGAAATACTGACTGAAATTTGAGTAGGCTTTGGGGGACTTACATTTTCCACTTGTTTTTCAGATTTTTATCTTTGGTAGGACAACCAAAACTTCTCAAAGCCTGTAGCACTGGAAAAAAAACAAACCAAACTAATGTAAAAAAAAAACAACTGTATGGTCTTTACTACAGGCCTCTGGAGAGACATCCTCTTCCCTTTGGGTTTTACTTTGATGATCCAGAATTAAATTTAGGTCATTGAGTGACTACCCTGATGTTTAGAATGCATGCCTTTGAAATGCTTTTAAGGCGGGAGCCCAGAGTCTCTTGGTGCATCCATGCTTGTCTTGGACCTCTTTCTTGATGCCTGGCGGGGACCCTGGGCATCCAGTGTCAGCTCAGCCGGACAATGGCGAGGTTAGATAGTGGCCGGGACTCATGTTGGGACGAGGCATTCAGTTGGCTCACGTCCTGCCTCTCACCCCTCAGCCCCTGGCACTCTAGTGGCTCAGGTCACTTTAGATGGGATCGTTTTCTGGCTTCTTAACATTATTAGCTTCACAGATAGAGTTCATTCATCTCACTGTCTTCCAGGCAGCTATTTCCTGGTCTCATGCACCTCCCTGTGCTCTTCCAACCCTTTTTTTTTCTGAAAACACTTCTGACAACATGAGTTTAAAACTAGCAAGGTGTGGTGGTGCGTGACTCTAATCCTAGCACTCAGGAGTTGTAGGCAGGAGGGTGATGAGTTTGAGCTCGGCTGGGGTTACACTGTGAGACCCCGGTCCAAAAATCACAAACAAAAACAAAATGAAAAATAGAACACAAACCAACAAAAGAAGTTCAACATGGACCTTCTTCCAAATAACAGTATCCTTGTTTTCAAAATTGATTTACATGTTTCCATTTAGTGTATCACATGCGCAGCCGGAGAGTCTCTGGGATTATTAATAGAGAGAAAAAGACACACCTTTAGAACGTCTAGGCTTTGAGAAATCTTTCTGTTGCTGAAATGTCTGGGCCCCTGTCTCTTGCCAGAGCACGCTCGTGAGCTGCGGAGAGCTGGGGGGCAAGCGCGGAACACCTGCGGCTGCGTTCTCCTTCCTGTCCCAGGCCAGTCTGCTCTGTCTCCGGCTTCCCCAGGGAGCCCAGGAACCAGAGCGGAGTTAGGCTCCTCTTTGTTCCTCCACCCTTTCCTGCTCCGTTTTCTGTAGCCATTGTGGGTTACCGTGGTACCTGCTACTCCTCATGGGACTCTCTCCTACCATCCTCACTTCTGCCCCGGCCCTCAACTCGGAGGCCGCTGGGCTCCTCTTCAGCCACACAGCAGTTAGAGAGAGGCTTGCAGCGGGCTGGCTATAACCTCAGTCTCAGGCTTGAAATCCCTCTACATACTTCTGATAATGTGGATATAGTTCCTGTGCTCATTTAAATACAGCTCCAAGGAGCTTCGAACCTTCCAAGGAGTCAGTCTGGTCTGTCTGTCTGCCTACCCTCCTTCCTTCCTGTCTATCTATCCATCATCTGCCCGTTTATCCATATATTGACACTTTTTGTCATGCTTTAGGGTTAAGTCCCTTAAACCTATTGTAAGTTGAAATTATCATAGCTGAAAATGCATTTAATGCTTCTAACATATGGAATGTCAGAACCGAGCAATGCAACACACTGTAGCACATCAGATGTTCACCCTCATGACAGCGTGACTGACTGGGAGCTGCGGCTTGCTGCTGCCGCCTGGATTACAGCCCATGTCTCTAGCTCAGGGAAAGATCAGAATTCAAAGTATAGTTTCTAGTGAATGCGTACTGCTTTAGTGCCACTGTAAAGTAAAAGGAAATTATAAGTTGGGAACTGTATTTATAGTTCCCAATTGTCCAACCATCCATCCGTCCATGCTACTTGTCTGTCTCGTTCCTTTTGTCCTTTATCTGTCAACCAACCTATCGGTCTATGTAATCCACACTATTTCTATCTCTGTTTAACAAATGATCAAAATACAACAAATGCTTAAATTTTAAAAATTAAATAAAATCCGCATCACTATTAATCACCCTCAAAATACTTCTTTTCAACACACTTATCTCAGTGCTCTGGAGCGGTTGCAGAAGTGCTCTCTCCTGAGTGCCTCTGTGGTGTGATTGCTACCTTGATGTCCTGAATTGGTGTAAAAGTCTCTATCATTTTGACTTTGGGAAAGACTCAGAAGCCACGTGGTGCCAGACCTGGCAAATAAAGTAGAGGACGTGCAAAGTGTTTTATGGGCCTGGCTTTCACTGGGGGACACTTGACAACTGCATGCGCTGTGTTTTTTATCACAGCCTGTAAAGACTAAAGAGGGCTTTCCAAACTGCTTCATAAATTGGCAAGAATGACACATCTGTTAAAACAAGGGGGTATTTTAGAGGGATTAACAGCAATGTGTCTTTTACTGTAATAATTTTTAAAACTTTAAACACTGTATTTTGATCACACTTCATATGTACATGTGTGCATATATATGTTAGATGTGTGCATTCAAAGCAATAGATATAGATAATTTTTAAAATTCTTTAGGTGTTTCTTCTTAGTATATCATAAGTAGATTTTCATACCGCTCTTTCTTGCTTTTCATATTTTGAGATTTCCTCTTAGCTTTTTGTTAAGTAAAGTGAGTTTATTTTACTTACTCCCCCATGGACACACCTTCCACTCTCTCTCTGTCTTCTCTTAATTAGGTTACAGTTCTCAGTTTGATTAATTTTGTTTTTACTCAGTTGTTGACATGTGACGATTATTCACAGTGGATCTGCTTCATGTATTATGACTACTTTTGCATTTTTGAA
Organism: Dinomys branickii; assembly: GCA_004027595.1. Lineage (NCBI taxonomy): Eukaryota > Metazoa > Chordata > Mammalia > Rodentia > Dinomyidae > Dinomys > Dinomys branickii. Next base: position 19,902 of record PVLD010003107.1, read on the forward strand.
CGTTTTATGCTTAATAAGTACCTAATTTATTGATATGCCTGCCTTTCTGTGTATCATTTGCTTTCACACCTCAGAGCGTGTGATACTGTTATCAAAGCCATCATAAAAAGGTGAATAACAAACAATACTAATGTCCATCCTCATGAAACTTCCAGTTTAATAAGACAGAAATTCAAATAGTGGAGAAAACCTTGGAAGAACCTGAACATCAATGACAAATAGTATAAAATTACTTAAACTTTTACATAAAAGTTAGACCTCCTTAAGAAACTGGAGCCAAGACAATAGATGACTCAGAAATTATGGCAGCATTTTGCTTGTCATCTCCATTTTTCTTGAGACTTGCATGGTTTCTCCCTCTCAGTTCTTGACCTGGCTACTTCATTTGTTCTTCTTTGGTGAACTAGTCTTTTTCTCCAAGGGCATGCTGGAGTCAACAGCCATACTGCCCTCAAGGTGCCTAATCTTGCCTAAGGGCATGCTAGAACAAATGCCATAGTAATTCTAGAATTTTCTCAGCTCTGGCACCTAAGATAAGTGCCCTGTGTCACAACTTCAGCATCCAAAAACAGAGGAAATGAATGATCCATTCAAGTCAATCGACTAAATATTACTTACTTGACCCTTTGGGAGGAGACTTCAAGCAAAGAGCCTGAGCAAGTCCTCCATCTAAGAAGTCCAGCAAGGGATAAGAACAATGACTAGTTTTTCTTCCACCCGAGTCATCTTAGCTAAAAAGGAGTATGGTAGTCCCTGCCACAGTCACATGTGTTAGTTGGGAAGAACTAGATCTCAGAAGTCACCGTACAGCACTTGCCTGGCAAGCACAGGGTCCTGAGTTCAATTGCTGACATGCACAAAAAAAGTAGTCCAAAGAAAGCTGGACATTACAACAAACTAGAATTTGTGAAATTCCATTGACTAAAATCACTGAGAGAAAAGTTCAGAAGAAATTACTGCCAAGGGAAACATCTGAATTATCTTTAAAAATTCATTGTCATTGGTGCAGGCATATGAAACTGTGTAGAAAAGCGTATCTGAAGGTTTTGGTTTATAGGAGACCCGCTATTGGCCACTGTTATGCAGAAGCTCCTAAAACAAGGATGCAGCCTCTTAGGCCCTACAACAAAAGGCAAAGGAACCTCGGAGGAGCTGACAGTGTCACTGAGTCTGCACCAGTCAGACCATCTAGCTGTCTGATTCTGAACAGCTCTCAGGAAGAAAACTGAAAAAGTCTAGATATTCACAGTGTCTGAAAAACCACATTATATGAGTAATAAAGTCCCTGAGCTTGGTGAAGCAAAGATGAGAGAAAAATTGCTGTCAGTTTCAAATATTTAGGGTATCTTGTGTCATAACAATACTATAAGGACAAGTGAGTAAAATCACTGGAAGACATGACATGGCTGGTTTAAGTTTTGAAAGTTATCAGTTACTTTTCCCTGAGAATAGAATGGGCTACTTGAAGAGGATTCTGGTTCTCTAAGGAAAGAAGAATGTATTGACGCGACGTCCTGTGATGGGGGCATTCTGTTACTGGGAGCTTCTGGGTCTGGAGTGGTTCTTCTTTGGTGGGGAATGGCTCTTTCCATCTAGATTTGAGTTAGGTGCAGTCTGACTTATTCACAAAGAAACAAACAGAACTGTGGAAGTTTATGGCATAATAGAAGTGAATTTTTAGCCTTTTCCACTGCACTCCAGAAAAAGTATTGGAATAAGCATTGGTGCTTTACTCCCTCATGTAGAATCACACCCTGCCCCCTTCCGTGGCTCTTTTCTACGTTCCCGCCTGTGATCTCCACAGTTCAGATGCCTGCTCCTGTCTGAACTTCTACAGAACAAATAGTTCTCAGGCCAAACATTTGTTTCTCTGCTGTTCCAAGTCCACCTCAACCACTTTCTGACTTCCAAAATTTTATTAGGATCTTTCATCTCTTCTTGTTCCCTTTGTCCTTTTAAATAGTACATCTGTCTTCCAAAAAATACCAAGTGATGTTGGGAAGAAGTGGGTGGAAGCTTGTCACTGATCCTATCACCAATGGGCTGTGTTTATTCCCCCGGACAACATAAAAGCTGCAGGAGTCTGTTTTAAGGTACAATTCACATACATCCTTCTTATCTTAATTATGTTTCATCTCTTTTTTACTTGTGTCTGTGCTCTGCTTTCCCTAAATTCAAGCTAATTGAAATAACTATAATCCTTCTTTCACATAGCAATGATTTTCAGTTATTTGACCACAAATGTCATGGCTTTTTTTCTTTCTTCTCCAAACCAAACATATTCAGTTCTCTAAGCTTTCTGATGTGGCTTAATTTGATTTCCCTTTATCTTTCTGGTCAGTGAGCTTCAGTGTTTTCAGATGTCTCTTAAAATGTAACACCAAACTGTTGGCACAGGCTGATAATTTCAGAATATGAAATTCCCAGATTCCCTACCTTTAGTCCACTACTACATCTGTACCAAAGTGGTAGGAATCTTGATGTGGTGGATTAAATAATAGGCAACTTGTTAACACCCAGCTGAATTGAATCAGCATGGTTCTGGGTGTGGAAGGCCCACCTAAGGATTGTTGCCAACAGCATAAAAGCAGAACCAGAGGGGAAGATGATGCGCTGTTGATTCTCCTGGAGAAGCGTGTCTGAAGGTCTTCCTGATGTGAACTCAGCTGTTCTCATTGTTGGAGGCGCTCAGGACCTCCCTGTTGTTGAGGATGCCTGCGATTCACTTTGTGGGAAGCTCTGGTCCTTACTTCGAGTGTCACTTCCTCGCTCCAGTGCAGATCTCTCAGACGGCTGACACAAATCCTTCATCCCACTGGCATAGACTTTCCAGCTTCCAGCACTGACCTTTGGGCCTTCCCAGTGCAGATCCATGAAACAACCTTGCATGAGACATTGTCATGGCTCTAGATTTCTAGTTGGACTCATGGAGGGCATTACCATGGGCTCTAGGTCTTCAGTTGGATTCATGCAGGACATTTCTGTGAAATCCAGGCCCTCAAATGGATTCTTTGGGTCTCTAGTACATGGACAGATCTCCCACATTCTTTTGTATTTGACTCTTTGGGTATATATTATAAAATAATCCTATAAATTATGTGTCCTGTATTAAATACTTTCCCTTGTAAACCTTGACTATAACAGCTGATATCCAAGTTAGAATTAAATAATTCTTCCCAATGGAAAGAATTGTACCATAGTATAGTATTCCTCAAATTCAGAGATTATGAATACGTTGAAGGTTCTTACCACATATTTGAAAATTTTATGTACACACACATATACACATACACACATTACATTGATTTCTGATGCATTAATATATGATCATATAGGTGGTTTCCTGATAACCAAGTAGTATTGTGAGATTTTAGAACAGAGAGGCCCAAAATGATAATTATTATGACATATATGACTACTTAAATGTGAAATAATACACATTAATATTAAATAATTAATGAATTTTTAAAATCTCAGTTACCTTTCAAGCATGCAATAGACCCATGTGGTTAGTGTCTACTACAGTCATTTCCACTGGGCAGAAAGTGCTATTTAATATTGGGTTTTTAAAAAAAATTTTAAAATTTTTATTTTAAAGACAAAAGAATGGAGACATACTAACCAGAACAAACCATAAACAATATCGAAAATACACAATTATACAGAACATAGCAGGGAATTAGCACTGGATGCTGTATTACATAATGTCATCTTCACACTAGTTAACAAACAAACATTAAAGGAAATACAAGTTGTAGAGAAGATAGTAGGGAATTTGCACTGGATGCTGCATAACATAAAGTTATCTTCACTTCTGTTAATACAAAAACGATTGAGGAAATACAAATTACAGAGAACATAGAAGGGAATTAGCCCTGGATGCTGTCCTACATAATGTTACCTTCACTTTTGTTTCTCAGTTACACAGATGATGGCCCATTTGATCATTCAGTTTTTCTTCTCCCTCATCTCCGTTGCCCTACCACTCAATCAGTCATCTTCCCTGTGATAATAACTGTACTCCTGGGTTTATCTATACCCCTGGACTCTCGCCTTGGGAAGAGATATAGCTGCCTTAGACTATACTATAACATACATGGGTGTATACAAACTGCCATGGTTGGAGGTGGAAAAGCACCTATGCTCACAGTGGACTGCCCGGCTCTGCCCTGTCGCCATGCTATGGATTGAGGGCGGGTCCAGTCTGTGGGGCGCCCTCAGTGGGGCCCACAGCAGAGCAGCCATGGGGCCCTCAGTGGAGGAGCCACGGGGCCCACAGTGGAGCAGCCGCGGGGCCCTCAGCGGAGCAGCCACAGGGCCCACTGCAGAGCAGCTGCGGGGCCCTCAGTGCAGCAGCCACGTGCCCCTCAGCGGAGCAGCTGTGGGGCCCACAGCCATGGGGCCCTCAGCAGAGCAGCCGCAGGGCCCTCAGTGGAGCAGCCATGGGGCACGTGCCCCCATTGGGGTGCCCTCAGTGATCCGTTCGACTCTATCCCGTTGCCTCGATGCCAGAGGCCCTTTCTTCTCCTCCTCCCTCCTCCCAATCTCCACTATTACCATTCCCTACCCCTTGAAGCTGGGCATTGGACGAACTTACAATGCTTGGCACAAGGGCTTGAAATCTCCCTGGCCCGTTCTCACTGTGTTAGTTCAGGGTATGAACTGAGTTTAAAGATTAGTTATAGAATAGAGTTGGAGGATTTTCTCGGGTCTGCTGTATAGAGTCTGTTGTTGTCTTTCAGACTCCTGGTCTGCTGCTTTTCATCTAATCCGTCACTATAGGTTCATGCAAGGTTCATATGTGCAAGCTGTAAGGAGACCCTCTTGGTGCTCACATTAATAGTTTGGGGTGAGTCCTGAAGACCGTGGATTCATCCCATTGTTGCCAGGAACAGGCAGTGCTTGCTCAAGCCGCTGAGATTCAGGGTGCTCCCAGAGAGAGTTCAGGGTGGGAGCTGAGCCCCAGCAACCCAGCTCATGCTTCCTGCCTGATGTTGGAGTGAGAAAGGCATGGAGCCACGCCATCCACCTCCACCTGCATCTCCCTCCCATTGCGGTGCTGGAGCCCCCGTCCGCTCCTCGGCCGGATCCCTGGGAGCCGCTGCAGCTCACCGCTGAGGTTCCCCGCTGCTCTCTGCTGGTAGCCACTCCTGGGTGCAGCAGAGAGGCAGGGGGCCACAGCCTCGAGGCAGGTGCAGAGCCGGGCATGGTGGGCTGTGTACTAGTGCATTGATTCTCTCCAGGCACTGATTAGGAAGATTGCTGCAGGGTGGGGACCCTGCCCCAGTGGCTGTCGCAACCTCTCATTCTCACACTGGGTTCGACAACTGCTCCCGACCACCATTGCCTCCTTTCCTGGCTGCACCCTCCTCTCTCCAGCCCTGGACCAGCTCTCGGAACTCGGCTCTCCCCTGGCCGAGTGGGGAGTCTTCCATGAGCGTGGGCCTCTGAAGCTGAAGCTGTGAATGCCAGAACGAGGGCGCGGGGCATGGGTGTGCTTGGAGTGGTGACTTTCTCCTTATCCTCTCCCGCCAACTGCACCATGGCGGATCTCCGATCCTTTCCTCCAGCAGAGGTTTTGGTTAGTCTTTCTGAGGGCTTCAATTCCCATTTCAGATCCTTCCTGAGTTCAGTATACCCACCTCTTTCCCTTCTGTCCTTTGTCTGAGTGGCATTCCTCTGGGAGGTTCTCTCTCTGCTGCCTACCTGGTCGCCATCTTGAAGTCCTCTCGTAAAATTTATTTAGTTACTTGCTACTTGCTAATGAATTGACCATTACATTTCTAAAGTTCTGAAATGGCGAACAGACCATAGAAAGATACCTTGAGGCACTTGCTTGAAACCAACAGCTACAGAAAATTGCTGGCCTTGATTCAGGACCATCTATTTAATATTGTTAAAGTCCAGATCTTGCAGTGGGTTTTGTTTGTGACTGTGTTTCCACCAACACCATTGCCTTATCACATGCCATAGGGAAAGAGCAGAGATATAGTGAATCATTTGTGAACATGACACCAGGACCCACTGCCTCGTGGACTCTTTCTCGATAGTTCCAGTAGAGAAAACCATAAATGCCACCTAGCTGTGCCAAAGGATGCGGGCCGTGGGCATTAGGACACACTTACACCGGGGGCGCTGACTCCCTTCAGCCTCTCAGTGTTATCAGCACATACAAGTAACACTGCTAATTTCATGCAATTACTTTTGGAGTTTTTTGTGCTGATTTAAAAAATTGCACCTTGATTTCGATTTCAGAGTTATATAAAAGCAATAACCTACAAATTTATGTAGCTCAAAGTTTCTCACATTTAAGTTGGACATCTCCCCTCCTTTGGTGATTAGATAGAACAGACTACAAAAGAGGTCTCTAAGTAATTTCTGCCGGGACACACCTCTAAAGTACAATACTGATGTAGTACTAGGTGCTTACGATACACGAGGTAGTCTTCTGCATATGTCGTTCACAGCTCCGAAGGCCCCTATGAGGTAGGTACTATAACTGCCCTCATTTTAGAGATGAGGAGACCGAGACACAGGATGTTGATGTCTGAAGTCTTGCATCATGTAGGTAGTAAAGCTGCCATAGGAACTGAGAAATGGTCACACTGATTCCAGAATCCACACTCAGCTATGATTGTTTTTTCTTTCTACATCTCCTTATGATGACAGAGGGCACAGGGTTTGTAATCAAACAAGCCTGGGTTTTCATTCCACCTTTATAAAAATGACTTCAGGAAAGATAATTAAACTTTCCAAACCTCGGCATCCTTGTTGTTGTTTTTTTAAACAGGGGCAGTTATCCTGTCCTCATAGGACAATTGTAAAGATTGAATGGAGTAACATACACAAAGTATCTGGTACAGCACCTGACATATGGAAGGATTTTACAAAAGGAAATTTAACTCCCTAGCAGCCAGTGAGAGGCTATTCCAGTGGCCACTTCTCTTAGTGATGTGATTGCATTCTCATGGTGTATTTTACTACCAAAAGGTCATGAGCAGCAAATTAAAAACAGTATAGAAGACCAAGGGCTGTTACACAGAAAATAGACTCCCATGTGCTAGACATGGTGGTGCACGCCTGTAATCCCAGCACTCAGGAGGCTGAGGCAGGAGGATTGTTGCAAGTTCAAGCCCAGCCTGGGCTACAAAGTAAGCTCAAGGCCAGCCTGAACTGCATAGTGAGACCCTGTCTCAAAAAAAGAAAAACAAACAGGCTCCCAGCCTAGAACATTCCTTCCCTGTCTTCCTGGCCAGTCAGGGCCTTCATCTCCCCGACAGGTCCCTGTGGGGAAGTTGTACACCCTCCGAGGATGCTTTCTTGAAAGAGAGGGTTGACAAACTCGGGACATGCCTTATCCCTTCCTGAGCATCTGCAGGCTCTGTGAGTTTGCCTGTGCTCTTAACTACTCTCGTGTTAAAGGGGAAACAGAGTCAATAAACATCACAGGCCACCATCCCCTGGCAGTCAGCCAAGGTCTTGTGTGGGATGAGGGAACTTGGGCTGGGCCTGGGGGACTGGGTTGACTTTGGGGCGGTTGCAAGATGTGCTGGTAGGAGAGGATGAGCAAAAGTCCTGGGCAGGAATACACATCAAGTGTGGAGGGAGCCCTGAGTCAACCAGCCTGCTGACGCTCGTAGCCGTGGGCTACATGGTGTAATAGTTTACTTGGTTGCTGTCTCTGTCTGCCTGTCTGCCTGTCTGCTGTGACACACACAGACACACATACACACACACACACACACACACACACACACACACACACACATGCCAGAGGTGTACCCAGTCTCTCTGGCTGCAGGGCTTGCTTAGGGTACGTGGAGAAACTCCGAAGTCCAGACTGCCCCTCTCCTCACTAGCCTGTGTGGCTGGTGGCTTCTCCCCACCCTTTGGGGATGGGTCCCCGAGTGGATTAGTGTGAGCTTTGAGGGTTGGAGAACCAACACAAGACTGATTCTGATCTGCACATCTCTTGCCTATCTTTTCAGCAGCTTGGAGGATCCCTTTGCTACTCTAGGATGTTGGCATAACATGAGATGCCTCAGAAGTTCTTGGAACTACTTGAGTGGTTTGTGTTATGGTAACAGGGTCACTGTCCATCACTGCTCCCCTGACTGCCGATACAGCCTGATACACCCGCAGTGGGCCTCCTGGCTTCTGCTGCCGCTGCTTGATGCCTTTTCTTTTGGTCCACTGGTTTCTGTCTCTGCACAGGATTACCTAAGACAGGGACTCTGACGCCAGTTAATCACTGTAGTGCCTGCTGGACAAAGCACTCACCTCTGGGACTTTTTTTCACCAGCCCCAGATCCGGACAGATGGTCACAGTGAAGGCCTCTCCAATCCCTTTGCTCACTCAGTCAAACGCACAGCTGCTAAGCACCTTCCAGGGCGGTTAGTGGATCAGTGATGAAGGTCTTCTATGTGTATGAAATCTCACACAAATGCTGTGACACTAAAAGCAACATGATCTCGTCTTCAATACATGTTTGGGTACAATAAAGCAGAACCTCTATGGCAAAACAAAACATATTTTTCCTACTGTCTTTAAATCTGCTCCATCGGGGCTCATTTTTCAAACTGACTGAAACATCATAGGATCCAAGACTTTTCTGGCTCCATTAAAATTGCACTTTAATTTCTCCCTCAAGTCTCATTTTGGTAGCAGAAACACGCAGTACCATGAATGATCCAAAATTCATTTTGAGTGAACTGCCCTTCATCTAGTTCAGGCAAGCTGCATGCTGGCTGCTTGGGGTGGCAACCAAAGAAGTAGTCAGTCTGTGTTTGCTTTCTTATTGTGGCAACCAAAGTAGTCAGTCTGCGTTTGCTTTCTTACTCATAATAATAGGTTTTGCTCCTTCCTCCAGTCCCTTCTCCGAGTTAGGGGAGGAATGAAATGCAAAGGGGTCCTTGGTTTGGATTGTTGTGAATGGATTCTGGCATTTCTGGGTAGGGTGGGGGTTGAAGCAAATACATTCTCTCTCGAGGTCCTTGGGTCTTCTGCAGGCTGAGGTCTCTGCCTGCAGTTTCTGATGTGGGAAAAAGCATCTCTTGTGCTTTGGCTGATGGTTTATAGTTTCTTCCACCCCCAAGCATAGCCTTTCTGGATGGTGTCTGAGCAAACAGACCCTGGCTGGGTAGGGTTCTGTCAGTGGCAGGTATCTTACGCCTAGGAAGTATCCACACCTCACTTGTCCACAGGTGTGGAGGTGGTACAGGATCTGTTGAAGAGCCAAACTCTCAGTCCCTGTCTTCCAAAAAGAAAAGCTGGTCTCTTTTTCCAATATCTTTTGCTGGGCTGCAAGGCAAAGTCCTCATTTCTATTAGCAAGACAGAGTCTGGGTGCCAGTACAACACGGATAGGGACCTGGAGTGTGGTGAAGATACCAGCATCCATGAGGCTGTCTCTCTGAGCTCATTTCCCTAGAAGAGGCACAGGTAAGCCTGGTGTGGCCCTGAACTGGAGGAGTCCACTTACAACTGTCCAGTAAGTAGTCCTGGCCATTGACAAAAGGATGCAGCTGGAATCCTATACTCTGAAGTGAAGCAAAACCTGCTGTTAAAGGTCTGTACTCCAGTCTTTACTTGGCAGCTTCTCAGCATGACCTTAGGGACATCACTGTCTCCTTGTGTCTCAGTTCCTCATCCACTGAGTAGGTATATTAATAAGAAATTTCCAATGGTTTCTGTAAGAATAGGTTAACTGTGAAAGCACAGTTTCATACTCTGTACAGTATGAAACAGATACTAACAGTCATCTAAAAATTTCACCTCAGCAACATTTACTAAGTGTGCATGATGCATGAGGCGTTATTTTGGATATGATGAAGGCAACTGAATAGGTGGGTAGATTATTGTTTTCAAGAGACAACGGTCTTCATTTATTTGTCTGTCTTCATGTGGAGATCCCATGGCACCTCTGGGCAGCAGGAAGATGCTAACTGCCTGGGCAGGGGGTATGAGGAACCCGAAATGAGGGAGGGAAGCACTGAAAGGAAAGGAGAAGCCCGGGCTGGCCCCAGCTGGAAGCAGTGAGCGCCTGTTTGTGGAAAGTATTGCTCGCTAACCTTTTAGCGTCTCAGGATTTTGATTCAGATTCAAACCAGAAAGGATTCAAGCTAGAAGGGATTTAAATACCACCTTGGTGACCCCCTTATCTTAGGCCCCCAGAGATGGAAAGACTTGGGCAGGATTTCCCAGAAAATGAGAACAGAAGAACGTTCAGAGCAAAGGACACCCCTTCCCTCAGGCTCCCTGTTCTAGGCCCTGGATGGATTCTCTTTCTCCTCCAAGGGGGTGAAGTTGGTAAACATCCATGAGCATTTTCATCTGGAGGAAGGGAAAGCCAAGCATTGGTTTTGCACACAACCAGAGATCTCTTGTCCTGGTATTATTTTCAGAATGCCTTAGAGGATGCTTCTTAAGATAGGTACCTACCATTCCTGCATTAGATGCACTCTGGGGGTTCATGTCAGCAGAAAGCTTATTTTTTAAAAATACCCAAGCAGCCTCAAGCATGCATGATGTTTACAGCACACTTGTCAGATGGCCAGTTTGCTTTTGTTATTGCTTTATGGTCACATGAACCCCTAGCCCTCTGGTCTTACTATACTATTTTACTTTCCTCAGCTAGCCTTTTCCGTCTAGAGCAATTCCATTACATAGGTGACTGTAGATTACTCTTAAAATAGGTCACTCCAGTGCCAAAAATGGAAGAGAAAAAGCAAGCAAAAGGAGGAGTCCTGACACAGCTGAGCGTCACAGGGGCGTTGAGTTTGAAGTCTCACACAGGGACTGAACCCGATGGTTCTCGGTTAGTCGCTTGTGTTCAGAGGTGGAGTTTTCAGAAGGTGGTTAGATCACGGCGATGTCAGCTCCATCAGTGAATTAGTCCACAGATGAGCTCACAGTGGGATGTGCTGCTAGGAGGTGGGCCCCGGCTGGAGGACAGAGGCTGGGGGGTTTGGGTCCTTGAAGGTATCTTTTCTTCCAAGTCTTTCAAACCATCTGTGCTTTCAGCCACGGTGAGTTGAGCAGCCTTCAGCTGCCACACCCTTCCCCGATGACGTTCCGCTTTGGAACCAGCTCTCTAAAACCATGGGCCAAAAAAAAATTTTTTTTGACCCTTAAAGTTGTGCATACCAAGTATTTTGTCCCTGCAAAGAATAATCATGTTTCCAGGTTCTGACCCCTATAGTAAAATTGTACACAGGGTCCTATCCAACTTCACCTTCCCTGCTATAGAGTAGGCAGAATCTAAGCTAAGGGAGCAAATGTTTATCAATAGCTCACTTACTATTCTAGAATGAAATTATAGGTAAGTAACTTACTTCAAAATGGGGGTCTTCATTTCCTCCCGTTTGACGATCCGTTACTTTTTCTTGGCAAGATATTTCACCTTAATTCCTTCTTCACTATATCATATTTAAGTAATATTGTCTGACTTATAAGGGAAAACACCATGTTTTAAATGTACTGTCAGATATATTTCCAGTTCTCTGACAGGCTGTGAACAATTACAAATTGTGGGAAATACATCTCATATCATAAAATCCTGCCCCATAATGATATGTATTTCAAATTCCAAGATGTCATAGGTGAAAGGAAATAGAGATTTGACTGGAAAAAATATAGAAAAATTGGATCATGGTCTCTGGCACCAAAACCAAAGACAGATGAGAACAATGTGTAGGCCCTCACCCAGTAATTTTAACCAGTCCTTTTGTGGCATAGAGTTTTTATTATTGAGGTACAGAAATACTTATAAGAATGCATAAAAGTAATTCTATGAAATTTTTTTTTAAAAAGCCTAAGACCTCCTCCAATATTGTTAAATATTCCAGAGCATTCCTAGTTTGATGTGTTGTATTTTTGTGTGATCTGTGACTGGAGGGTAGGGTGGCTATGTGGGGTGCTCTTTGAGTGACAGTGCCATGGTTTTGGAGGGGTATAAGATTAGATTTGAGACAGTACAGGGCTATTTCTTAGAAGATCTTCTGGTTCTGTCCTTGTTTTTCAAAACAGCTACACAGAGAGTTCCATGGAACCTCCAGAAAGTGTCCCCTTGATGGAGCACCCCCAACTGATCACCCCTAGATGAAAAGTACAAACAGCTGGGCAATATCTGGAGTCACCCAAAAGCTAACCTAAGATTGCACCTCTCATACAATATACCTCAGTATGGTTTGCTACATTCTGAATGCTAATGTTAGAAAATAGGAACTGATAAGCCTTTTTTCTTTTTGTCTAGTAGATATCATTTCTCTATCCCATTTGTCCGTATTCAGCAATGATACTCAGGATCTCCTAATACCCCTGTAGCATGGGCACCAGCCAACTGAAGCAGATGTCACTTTACAACAAGTCAGGTGGGCATGTTGGTGCACACCTACTAAAGATCAGTGTTACACAGTGAGTGCTCTCTGCTATAGACATACTGGGTGCAAGACCTATCAGAGAGAGATGCAAAGGCACAGGCTCAGTGGGCTGAGCGCCTGCCCAGAGTTATCTGTGGGAATGCAAATCACTTGGAAGTAAATACTAACAGCAAAGCGAGCTTTGAAGGACATGGTAAGAGAGTTACTGATCAGTCCTATTCCTAGAGTTGTACTCCAACTGCTCATTGCCTTATTGACTTTTTTCTTTTCTTGAGAAGAGATGGAGCTCCCCTTCCTTCCTATTAAACATTTCCAGGAAAGTAGGATGAAGCACTTTCAGCACCAGGGCCCAAGTCCTCCATTCATTTGGTATGGAAAGAACTGGTTCGCCTGGAGGTATCTCTGCTTTGTGGTTCGAGTTCCCCTCTGTGGTGTCTGCAGGGAAGGCCAGGAGCCTAAACTCATCCAAGCAGAACAGACCGAGCTGCTCATGCAAGCTGGGCCACACCTGCCAACGAAACCAAGCCTGTTTGGGCTTCTTATGTATAAGACATGGTCTCTTTTCCTTGCAGGACAGATGGCTAACACAGTCCCATGGGGTGATTTTAGTCATCTGGGACTTCTTTTCTTGATCCCAATTCTAAAAGGGAGCAAAAGTCCCAGGGCAGTGGTCTTGCTAAACCTTTGGAGCAAGTGTCAATAATAAATTAAATGTTTGTCCGAGTCTCTTTTAACACTGAAAATTTTCAAAAGGATTAACCATCTAGCTCAAGGAATTAAATGCTGATAACATAGAACAGCTTTGAAATAAATAAGCCTCTGAACTCCCATCTGACTTGAGCTCAAAAGAAATAAAATGTACCTGAAAAGTATGTCATTTTCTTTTTGAGCATAAAAGAAACAGCTAATCCAGTCTCTAGCTGCTTGGTCAGTGGGTGACAGTGTGTCCTCAGTAATGTGGTGGTGTCGCAGGTCAGGAGGTGCAAGTCTGGGCTGCGCTCTGCCAATGGATAATGAAAAGAAGAGCAGAGGCTTAGCGGGTCTCCGAGGTCTTTTTTTCTGGTGGAAATGTTCCAGTCAGGATAAAAGTAGCAAGAATGTGTAGAAAGCGATGTTTCCTTAGCAAGTTATTTTTAAAATGTGAAGATAGTGAGTGGTCTTAGTAAAAACAATATTGAGGATCACATAATAATTTTGTTTGATTGTTTGGGAAACCAGCATGTTGTTTTCCATGGTGACTCTGCCATTTTAAAAATTCTTACCCACAGGACACAAGGATGTCAATTATTCTACATCATTGCCAATATTATTTTTTTAAATATAGCCATCCTAACAGCTATGATCTTTTGGCTTGTATCTTAATAGTTATTAATGTTGAGCATATTTTCACTGCTTGCTTGGCACTTGTACATTGTCTTTGGAGAGTTATCTCAAGTCCTTTGCCTACTTCTTAATCTTTTGTATTATAGGGGTTCTTTATATATTCTGGATATTAATTCCTTATTTCCATATGTTTTCTCCTGTTACATATGCTGCCTCTCCGCTCTATTGTGCCCTTTTGATGGGCAGGAATTTCAAATTTTAACATAGTCCAGTTTATTTTTATTTTTGTTGTCTGTGCTTTTGGTCCCATATCTAGGAAACCATGGCCAAATCCTAGATAATAAAGCTTTTCTCCAGTTTTTCACGAAGAACTTTACAGTTCTAGATCCTATATTTTATATCTTGGCTTGATTTTGAGTTAATTTTGTGGATGATGTGAGGTGAGGGTCTGATTTCATTCTTGTGCAGGTTAACAGCCAGTTTTCCAGCATCATTCATTGAGGAATGATGATGATTCTCAAGTGGCTTTTTTCTGAGCTCTCTAACCCGCTCCGATGATCTACGTGTCTCTTTTTATGAGAGCCCTACCCTGTGTTGATTGTTGTAGTTTTGTAATGAACTTTGAAATCATACAGTGTAATGTTTCTAACTTTGCTCTTTTCTTTTTCGCTTTCTCCTCTTCCTCTTCCTCTTCCTCTTCCTCTTCCTCTTCCTCTTCCTCTTCCTCTTCCTCTTCCTCTTCTTCTTCTTCTTCTTCTTCTTCTTCTTCTTCTTCTTCTTCTTCTTCTTCTTCTTCTTCTTCTTCTTCTTTTTTTTTTTTGCTATCAATATCCCTTGAGATTTCATGTGAATTTTAAGATGGACTTTTCTACTTGTACAAAAAACTACCAGTGAGATTTTTGAGAGGGACTGAATTATATCTGTAGATCACTTTGTATGGTGTTGACATATGAACAAGTGTAAGTCTTCTGATTCATAAATATGGGATGCCTTTCCATTTATTTGCATCTTTTTTAGTTTCGGCAATGGTTTATACTATTTACTGTACTCACCTTCCTGCTCCTAGATTGAATTTCTTTCCTTTCTTTCTTTCTTTCTTTCTTTCTTTCTTTCTTTCTTTCTTTCTTTCTTTCTCTCTTTCTCTCTTTCTCTCTTTCTCTCTTTCTCTCTTTCTCTCTTTCTCTCTTTCTCTCTTTCCTCTTTTTCTCTCTCTCTTTGTTTCTTCTTTTGAGACAGGGTCTCACTCTTCAGTTCAGGCTGGCCTTGAACTCACTGTGTAGAGCCCAGGCTGACCTCAGCCTCACAGTGCTCCTCCCGCCTCAGCCTCCCAAGTGCTGGGATTACAAACATGCACTATCACACCTGGCTATTTCTGAGTGTTTTATTCTTTGCGATGCTATTGTAAATGGAATTAATTTCTTTTTCAAATTGTTTATTGTTAGTGAATAGAAGTACAAGTGATTGTTGTTAGTTTTGCATTTTATACTGTTGTTGACATTATTCTGTGTGTGTGTGTGTGTCATCATTAGAATTTTCTATGTTTAAGACAATATCTGTGAACAGAGGTGTTTTCACTTTTTTCTTCTTTTTCCTTTTTCTTGCTTGTGTTTTTGGCTAGGATGCCTAAGTCACAATGTACACAAGTGGAAAAAGTAACATTATTGTTTTGCTTCTGCTGACCTTGGGGGAAAAGCTCTTGGTCTCTTACTATCCAGTACGATGACAGCAATGAGCTTTTCATATACTGTGTGGTATTTGTTAGGGTGGTCTACTTCCACTGCTAGTTTGTTGAGTTCTTTTTTCTTTTTAAATTATTTATTTTACTAATCAGAGGGTGTTGAATTAGTTAAGATGACCACGAGGTGTTTTTCTTCCTTCCCTCTGTTAATATAGTGCAGCGATAGCGAAACTTTTGGAGACCAAGTGCCCAAACTGCAGCGCAAACCCACTTACTTATCACCAACTCTGCGATTAAATCTGAACACCGGGGTTTCAGTTCAGAAAAAATAACTCCTACATTAACATCTTTTCTCTTAAAAGAAAAACGTGCATGCCCTAGGTTCGCCACCATTGATCCAGTGTATCACACTGGTTTTATTTTCTGATGTTGAGCCACCTGTGTGTTCCAGGAGTAAATCCAAGTTGGTCGGAAGTGTTAGGCTTCTATAAAACTACTTCTGTATTTTGTTCATGCATATTAATTCCATAAAATATTGGGTTTCACAGTAGCATTTTGATATATCTGTATAACATGTTTTGCTTGTTCCACCCCTCATTACCTCCCCCTCCTCCCCTCTCACCCCATCCCCTCAGCCCCATGGTCTCCCTACTACTTCCTGGAACATTTTAGATACGCATGATGATCACACTCATTTGAGGGAGTTTGTACCTGCACGTGATAGTTCTTGATTCTTCTTTTCCCCCGAGCTCCTCCTTTCAAGCCTTCTTCCCCTCCTTAGTTACGAAGCTGCGTTTTCACTTTTTTTCTTCTTTTTTCTTTCCCCTTCTCTCTTTTACCCCTTGCTCATCTCTGTTCCCCTTTCCATTCAAATATTTTCTTTCTTCCCCAGTATTTGTTACACACTTCAGTCCTTATTTACGCTTTCACTTTCTCCACTAGAGAAACAATGTGATATTTATACATGAGTGTCCAATTTATTTCATTTAGGAGTATGGACTCCTTTTTTCCCATTTCTTCTTTCCCTCCCTACCCTGTCTCTAGTTTCCCTTTCTTTTGAACAGTTTCTTCCTCTTTGACAATACCTTTTATGTACTTTGCCTCTTATTTACACATTTTGGATTTCATACCAGAGAAACAATGTGATATTTACACATGTGAGTCCAATTTGTTTCACTTAAGAGTTTGTTCTCAAAGTGCATCCATTTACCTAGAAATGTCTCAAGTTTATACTACTTTATGGCTGAATAGTGCTCCACTGTATAAAAAAACCCACATCTTCTTTATCCATTCCTTGGTTGATGGGCATGTGGGTTATTCCCAAGATCTAACTATTACAAATTGAGTTGCCATAAATATGGGCGCACATGTATCGCTGTGGTATGTCTTTAATTCTTCCAGGAAGATACCTAGCAGGGGAATGGCTGAATTAAATAGAATCTTTAATCCTGTTTTTTTGAGGAATCTCCACACTGATTTTCACAGTGGTTGCACCAGTCTGCACTCCCACCAATAGTGAAGAAGTGTTCCTTTTCCCCCACAGGCCCTCCAGCATTTGTTATTGGCTGATTTCTTGGTAATATGTGGTGAGATGGAATCTCAGCATTGTCTTAATTTGCATTTCTCAAATGACTAGGGATGTTGAACATTTTTCCATACATTTATTTTCCATTTGCATGTTTTCCTCTGAGAAGCGGGTATTCATGTCACCTTTTATCTAGTAAAATCCTATTTCTTGATGTCAAGTTCTTTTTGTTCTTTTGAGATGGGATCACATTGTGTAGTTCAGGCTGGCCTTGAACTCACTATGTAGCCCAGGCTAGTCTTGAACTTGCAGCAATCCTCCTGCCTCAACCTCCTGGGACTGCAGGCATGCACCAACATGGCTGTCAATCACTCACACTCTTTCTAGGTAACCATACATTTTATATAGGTTTTCAAATATATTGACATGTAAATATGTACACATATTTATAACTTATACTGTTTAGGGTTGCTTTTACCATGACAATTATGACTATCAATATTTTTCAATTACTTACATAAATGTAGTTAAGAAAGCTTTTACTTAAAAAGTCAAATTTTGGATTTATTGATGAAATCTATGGCCAACCTTTTCTTATGTATTTCTACCTATTGTCTTTCAAATTTTCCCTTTCATAATTTATAAGGCTTCTTTGCTATTATTTTTTCTGACTTCTTGAATAATTGGTTCCCTCTGAAATACTTCTGATACAGACATTTTCACATACACAGCAAGGGAGAAGATGCTATAGTGAATCTCTGGTCAGAGGTCACCAACTTCCACAGCCATCATGATTTTTCTGGGTGTAGTTCATCTCCCTCTCTCTGTTGTTCTTCTATTTCTTCTTGGATTCTTTTAAAGCAAACCCTAGATGTCATATTATTTCACCCTATGGACTTCAGTTTACTTTTTACAAGATAAGAACCTTTTTGCTTGTATGTTTAGTATACATACAAGTTCTTTTACTTTGAATCTTTCTTGTTTTATAATATAAGCTTAGATTATATATTTTTCTTTGAATACTTGTATTATGACCATATCCCACAAATATTATTAATGTATACTCTGCTTATTGTCATTCATTTTTAAACACTTTAGAAATTTCATTTTGATTTACCTTTTAATGTAGAGGCATCTCTATGTTTGCTTGAAATTTAACAGATACAAATTTGTTGCTAGCCATCTTGCTGTTCCTTTCTAGTTGTGGTCAGTAACTGCAACCCATAACTCATGGCTTGCCAAATGTTTAGTATTTTCTTGGTTCGATTTTGAGAATAACGATGGTGTGCATTTATCTTATTATGTGGTACAGACTAAGTATTTGCCATTTGTGAACACATTTAATGCTCGTTGAGCCGTGTGAGGTCGGGTACATTTTTCCTTTGAAAGGGTATAATCAGTGTCACTGATCTTACAGTGCTGCTTTTATTTTCTCATGTTTGTTAATTATTGTTAAAATTTTCTATACCCTTAGGTTTTTGCTGAGTGGAGGGGCATTTTAATGCCTTCCATTATGATAATATATTTCCACCTTCTTACACTTCTATCAGTTTTGCTTTCTATATTTTAAAAAGTCTCTATATTTCCCTATATTCTGGATATTTTTCTTTAATTTGGAAAGTCTTCATTCAACTGATATTGATATCATTATACCTTAGATGTCCTTGTAACTGCCTCCCTGTCCTTTGATGAAGAATCTCTGCTTGACCCAACTCTCGTCAGCCTTCTCTGAATTCTCATCCAAGTAGGCCTCACCTTTGGACTTTGGCGTCCACCTCTGCAGTGCCCAATTTTAGCAAGTATCCACTACCCTTGATATTTGCTCACTCTCAATATCTGATCAAATTCCTCATTCCTCCTTCACCACTCCCTAGGTGATGATCACCTTGATCAGCATTCATGAAGAATCCTTTTTGGTCTCGCCCCCCTGTAGTTCCCTCTTCATCGTTTTCTACACCCTGAAACCACCTTCTCTGTACCTGCAAATCTCCACTGCTCTGTGTTGTCTTTGGAGCTGAGCCCTCTTTTGTCCTGAGCCTCTTTCCCCTTTCAATAGTTCCTGAGCAGAAGGTTTTTTTTTACAGCCTTAACTA
This sequence comes from Dinomys branickii, assembly GCA_004027595.1. Taxonomy (NCBI): domain Eukaryota; kingdom Metazoa; phylum Chordata; class Mammalia; order Rodentia; family Dinomyidae; genus Dinomys; species Dinomys branickii. The sequence goes on from PVLD010003107.1 coordinate 38,901, forward strand.
CTTACTCTCTGGCTCTAGTTTCTCTATTTTCCTAATCTTTTCTTCTCTGTTCCCATCTTCTTTTTTTTTCCTTTTCTTTTCTTTTACATGTTCCTACTGTGTGTTTTCTTATTCATTTATATCAATGTTCCTTGACATTTTGTTTTTCATCTACCCCTCTTAAGCAGCACAGAAACAGACTTTTATTAAAAGCCAGCCTGAAACTCTTTCACTAGACAGATGGAGCTCACTGACATAGACAGTGATTAATGGATACTTGAGTTTATTCCTCCCTTTTGTTATGTTGCTATTTACTAGGACTCTTTGCAATTGTTTTGTTAAATTTTGTTCTCTTTGTTCATCTAATTATTGGGAAGTAAGATGGCCTATTTCCAATCTTTTCAGGGCTACATTTCTATGAAAAGAAAACATGTAAATCTATTGCATTTTCTCGCTTTTAGCTTCTGTGAATTTAGCTGAGTATTGTGCCCTTTGCTCCTTTCCAGTTTTCTCATTGTTGTCTGTTCTCAGGCGCGTCATCTTTATTCCTGTTCAGATCACTTTTTCCTGGGTAATGAATAATGAGCCGATTGTGAAAACGGCCACTCTGCTTTCAGGAAGGTTCAACGTTCCCAAGGGCGACTCTGTCTTTGGATTTATGGAATCTATTGACATTTCCAGTATCTTATAATTCTCAGACCAGAGATTCTGATTTGCTTCATATTTTACAGTGTCGACCTCTTAAATCGAGGTGGAGGGTCTTCCTAAGCCAGCAAATAATGGTCTTTCCTGATTTTTGAGTTCCCTGCATTTTTGGGGGGCTTCTAAGCCTTGTCTCTATCAGCGCCTGTGAGAAGAATTGGGGCTCAGATGACACTTGTCATAAGTGCCAGGGAAACTCAGAGGACAAAAGACCCACAAGAATGGCTGAAAGGGAAGGTAAATCCTTTCCGCATTCTAGTTCTATTGCTCCTCTTGTCTTTATGCCACCGATTATTGACAGTGTACTCTTCTGGGGAAAAGGAAGAGAAACAGCATCCTGCTAATGGTACTTCTACAGAGCTTACTGTTTTATCTGCACGTTCAGTGAGGGTTTACTGCACACCTGAAGTGTGCTAAACATGGCACTGGGACTGAGGAGACAGAAAGGGATCCTCAAGAGTTCTCAGTCAGGCAGGACACAGCTCAGGGAAGAGGGTTATGGAGACTGTGCATGGAAACATGGGAAGGCCGAAAGGGTGAGCCGCTAATTTGGCCAGACGAGGTCAGGAAATCCATCTCAAACAAGATAGTTTTGATTAAGCATTGCAGGGCAGTTAGGAATTGGTCAAGCTGAAATGTGGCAGAATTATTCCAGGCACCCGGAACCGCATGTTAACAGCTGAGAGGTGCAGAAGACTGCGACTGTGAATGGCAAAAGCAAAGCAAGTGGAGAAAGGTGGAGGTGTGCATGGAGAGGAAGGCAGGGCCTGGGTGTCACGCCAGGTTTTGCTGTGGAGCTGGGAGTTTTGTCCTGAGGGAAGCGAGGAACCGCAAGACCTGAGATTACCTACTTAGGGGAGAGACTGCAAGAAGTCCTGGGTCTATTCGATACTGTGCAACACAGTAGCACAGGGCAAAGGCTCTGGGTTCAGTCCCTAGTACTGGAAAAAGCAGTCAGAATCCATGCTTAAAGGACCCTAAGAAGAAAAAGTAGGAAGAACGCACATCAGGTTCACTTTGAGAAGGTCTTGGGTGGCCGCAAGAATGGGCCAGGCGAGCTGAGCAGTTTGTTGGGAGACTTTTGTCCTGACCAAGGTACGTGGAAATGAAATGTGCAGCTACGACCACGGTGGTGGAGATGGAGGGAAGAGGACAGTTGTGCACACATGTCTGAGGCAACCTGAGAGACTCACAGATTCATGTGTGGGCTGAAAGGGGCGGGGAAGCATTGAGGATGTCCTCAAGGTTCTGTCTCGAAATTTAGATAAGCAGATGATGGTGACTTCCCCAGATTTGTATGATACTTTAGGGTTTGCATAATACCTTTATTTCTCTTTGATTTAAAAATCCTTGCTTCTAAAGTGGTTCTTACTCCTCGCACTTTATAAATCTATAAACCGTAGTATAGAGGTCTTCATTGACCTTTCCAAACAATACAACTAGGTTTCCTGGTGTTAAGTCTGGGGTCTTTTCACCACATCATAGCCACTTTCAGTGCAGAGGAAAAAGTCCAGGAAGTGTTAGTGGCAAAACTTCCATTATTGATGTTAGTCTGTGTGATGAGCAGAATACTTTTAATAAAAATTTTATATGGAAATAAGTTCAGATTTGCAAAAATTTTGGAAATAAAAATAGTATAAAAACATATCCATGGCTGGTTTCACCTATTCACATTTTATCCCCTGTGTTTTATAATTTGTTCTCAATATTTTTCCTTTCTCAACTATTTGAGTAGCATAGATCATGAATCTTTCTACCCAGTGTTCATTTCCTAAAGATGAGGATAATCTCTAACAGAATTATAACTCTGTTATGAACTTTATAAATTTTCATTGGTACAGTATTTTATCTGTTGTCCATGTTCCCAATGTGTTAGGCAAGGCCAGTCAGAGCACCTCAGTTAATAACCAGAAGCTGGTTCTCAGTTACCTAGAAGAGACTGTCTAGACTTATTTCTCTTGTTACTGATTTGACTATAAGATAAGACACACCAGGCTGCCTTAGATTCTATTATCTACCTGTGTATCTATGCATCCATCTATCACCTATCTACCGATCATCTTGCATCCTTCTATCCATCCTATCACATCTATATCTTCTCTTCTCTCCCTCCCCGTCTCCCTCCCCTCTTCTTGCTCCTCCTCCCCTCCCCCACCATTAGCAGGCTCATGATCAACTCTAGAATATCACCATAACTCTCTAATTTAGGAAACATGCACTAAGTTCTCTCACTATGCTGAGCATTGTCCATGTAGTATCTCTTATGGAAAACAACCCAAACAACACAACATGATATGAGCTGTAGACCCCTTGGTATAGACAATGAGTTCCATGGTATAAACTGAGGGATTCATTTTATAGGCGAGAAATATCATCCAGAAAGGCAAGAAGTCTGAAATTAAGGTGTTGGGAGGGCCATGCTCACTCCAGAGTCTCTAGGGTAGGATCTCTCCTTGCCTACTTCAAATTCTAACTTCAGGTGTTCCTAGGTATGTAGACACATCACTCCTATTTCTGCTTCTGTCTTTATGAATTCTTCTGCTCTTCTGTGTCTGTCTCAAGTCTCCCCTTCCTTTCTCTTCAAAGGACACCATAATTGGGTTTAAGGCTCATCCGTGTAATTCAGGATGATTTCAGTTTAAGATTCTTAATTATATCTGCAAAGACACCTATCCCGAGTAAGGTCACATGCACACATTCCAGGTAGGTACATCTTTTGAGGGGCCATGATTCACCCTACCACACAGTGTGTCTTATTCTATTGTTTTGCTGCTATAACAGAATACCAGAGACCAGATAATTTATAGAGATTTATTTGGTTCATGGTTCTGGAGGCTGAGCAGTTCAGAAGTATCTGGTGAGTGCTTTCATGTTATATTATCCCATGGCAGAAGAGCATGGGGGGGCCATGTTTGGTTTTGTAACAACCCACACTTGTGATAACTGATGCATTCCCTCAGTGATGACACTAATCCATCCATGAAGGCAGGGCCCGTAAGATATAATCCCCTCTTCTTAGGCCCCGTCTCCCACCGTTTCTCTCTACTGAGATTGAAGTTTCTAACATGGGAGTGTTACAGGGCACATTCAAACCATAGCACAGATCATTCATTTATTTACTCATTCACCTCACAGTTCCTCTTGAGCACTAATACAGCAAGGAAATGTGGGACATATGAAGGAGAACTGGACACAGATCCTCTCTGCAGGAGACGTTATAGCTGACTGGAAAACAGTGAACTCCATCACAGGGGTAACTAGGGATGCAGTGGTGTGGGACCTCCGAGGGGGTAACCAGCTTGGGTGGAAATCAGCTGGGACAGGGAGATATTTCCTGGCATACCTGAACTTCGAACTGCACATAAAAGACCAATAGACTTTGGACCCTGATCATGTGGGAGCAGACCGTCCAGATGAAATCATGAGCACAGGGAAGCTCAGAGGCTGGCAAGGATGCGTGCCTCCAGGTAGTGCTGAGTGCACGTGGTATGGAGCACAGGATTTATGAAAGGTCGCAGTGAGGGTCAAGGCAGAGAGGCAGCCTAGGGGCAGAAATGCTGATCTTGAGTGGTTTTAGTGAATGAAGATTATATGGACTTTTGAGCTTGGGTGTGATGTGATTAAAAACTTCCACCTTCAAAGACAGTATAGGTGTATACAAGAATTAAGATGGAGAGAGACTTACCATGGAGAAGCTGATGCAGAGGCTAGCAATTTCGTCATGATTAGCAGTACACAAAGTTGAGCTGAGTACGTATTTCAGGGAGAAACTGCAGCAACAGAATCATAGGATTTGGTAAAGAAAAAAACCCAGGAAGGTTAGAGGGCTAGAAGGGAATAGCTGATAGTCATTCTGAGTTCAGATGAAGGGAGCTATGGTGTGGCTCTGAGCAGGAACAGGCAATGCAAGAGAGACCATGATCGTGACAAAGAGCCAGGAGTGTGTTAAGGGCACAGTGGGTCAGCACAGTCTGCTTGCAGCCCAGTAGACATACTAGAGCTGGAGGTCAGAATGTGAGTTATCAGTGCGGAGGGGTCCAGAGGGGGAGGAAAACACCAAGGGGAAGGAAAGGGGAGGAAAAGGTTGTCCTCTGAGGGGTTTGAGACAGAAGGAAGGAAAGCAGCCAGCAGAGGAGTCAGCAGAGGTGGCGGAGGCGACACGGGAAAATGCCCTGTCGGGAGATCCCAGGAGCCGAGTTCAAGGACAGCACGCTTCCTGTCCCCAGCGCCGCAGAAGGGTAGGGGAGGACTGCAGGGAGAGCCCCGGAAGAGATGAGGCCAGCAGAGGTTTGAAGGGGTGGTGCTGGGGTTGGAGGATAGCAGAGAGGGCACAGAGACCCGCCTCTAAGAAGTGGAGAGCAGAAAGCGGAATAGAACAGTCATTAAGGGTTATCTGAATTTCTTGCCCACTTGGGGGTTTATTTTAATTTCCAAGTTGCAGAACATCAATGCTAGCTACATTTTGGTGACCACCATGACAAACAAGTTCTCGGGGAGGCATGTGGGGAATTAAACTCTTAAGAGGCGTCTTTCTTCTTTTCTTTTATTTTGACACATTCATCTCTTTGTCACTGTCACACCATTTATCAAAATACACAAACAGCACAAACACTTTCAGTGTATATTTGGGACTCTAATTACCCAAGATTGGCTATTGCAAATAACATGCAGGGGTTGTTTATTTTGAACGATGCCTAAAGAAAGAGGCGCGCCATCAAATCACCAGGAAGGGATGATAAGGGGTTGGTTTTCTTCTGTCTTAGAAGAATTACGCACTGCATTTCTCTTCTTGTCAGGATGTGAGGATTGTAATGAATGACTGTACTGACAGTGAAATCAACTGAGAATAGATGGACACACAGATTTTATTAGCAGGAGCAAAATGATACTCTCTTTCTTGGACTCTGGACTTCATTTCTACGTTGACAAGATAACCAGCACAGGCATTCTAGCTGACCCTCCCTGTCTGTGACATGAGCCCTTTCCATTTTCCTTCTTCCCTGTGAATTTCACGGCTAATCAGAATGAAGTGATTTGTAAATCTCAAGTTACAAGCTAGGTTTATTGTGAAGAATACCGTAAGAAACCATTCAGGGCTTCCTCCAGGCTACTTATACATCCACAGGTATGTGCGGCAGGAAATGGGTTAGTGGTAATTTGTCTGTGGCTGAGTTGCATCCAGGCCATGGGCTGTTTCAGACTTGAGAAGTTTGTTCTCTTTGTGCCTTGGCTATCAGGTATTTCATTGATCAGCAGTTGGTGCCCAAGGGAAGAGCTATAATTTGGAGAAGTATTAAGTTTCAAATCCTTCACAGTGTGGAGAGCCACTTTTCAAGTTAATACTTAGGGTTAGTAATGACCTAACTTCAAGGGTGGTTGTCAAAGATCAGGAGATGAGCTAGAGGGCGTTGTCTTTAGTGAAGTAGAGTTGGTTTCTGCTACAGATAAAAAGTCACGTGAGGAGTAAAAGGTCTCAGCCTTTATTGTTGAGTGTTTCTTTTCTTTCCCAACTTGAAAAGGGACCCAAGAAGTGTTGCTTGAACCAGTTTTCGGAGAGGATGCAAATTTCTTCAAGTTTCTGGAGAGGTGGGGTTCATGAGATGAGTCCCTCCATTCCTGGGTTCATAAAAGAAAAGTTCCTGAACATGTTCTGGTCCATGCTGTTGATCAGTGCTCCATCAGCAAATGACAGTCGGGGTTTCTCGTTCAGGAATTCCTTGTCGAAATTGCTACAGTCGTATGGCGATTTCTTGGTCAGAGTTTAAGAAGAAGAAAAAGAGAAGAAAATCAGCCACTAAATCCGTTATTTTAACCTTAGTTACTTCATCTATGATCTGTGCATGACAAGCTGGCATTTGCAGATTAAACAAAACTGAACCGATACTTAGATGACCAGGTACGGCTTGTATTGAGCAGCTCTACGGTTCCATTATCAATTTCTTCTAGTATGATTAAGATCATAGAAAGCGTCTCCACTGCATACTTTCACTAGGATCTAATGCTTCTAGTTAAGAGTTTACATGAAGAACTGGCAACTTTAGAAAAAGTGGAGAGCCCAATTTTCTCTTTCCTTTTATTCTACACATAACAAAAGCGGGGGTGGGAGGAGAAAAAGAAGGTGCAGAAGAGGTTAAGTGTTCGTGATCGTTTTTGGCATCCTTGGTACTGTTGGTTCCTCTACCTACATTAATTTTACTATTAGGCCTTGTAGACTATCATCTTCCACAGGAAACACAGAACGGAAGGAGCTCCTTTCAGAGCACTGGGCAACTGATTCTCATCATCAAAATGCAGAGATGGGGAGAGAGGGGGAGAGAAAAACAAAGAGAGGAAGAGGGAGAAGAAGAAGGAGAAGGAGAAAGAGAAGAAGAAAAGAGAAAAGAAGAGAGAAGAGAGAAGGAAAAGCAAAGCAAAAACAAACACCTACTCATAAATACTTTTTCACGTGATGTCCATATTTAAGCTCCGGAAGATGACACTAACCATTCTAAAATGGAAGTCGCACAGGCCCAAGGTCAGGCCTCCCCGTCAGAGCAGGGGTGGTGGGCTGGTGAGGTTAGTGGTCAGTGGCCCTTGTGTATACACGGCTGCTCAGACCACAGGCCAGGGAAATTCCTTTCTCCTGGCAGAACTGGTAACTGTCTCTTAGGGTAAGCTTAGATCAAAGTTCTGATTTTTATGTGGAAAGTATCAAGTGAATTTTAATTTGCAATGGAAGGACAGACAGGAGTCAAGCTAAAACAGGACAAAAATTTGTTTTATGACAAATGATTAGCCACGTATTAGGTGTGATATTGTCTCCACTAACCCAAATGCTAAAGGCCAACCTACTGAACATCTCCAGTGCTTGGGACAGATGCTGAGAACAACTGTCCTAACCTTGGAAACAAGGCACATTTGTGTTTTTCAGCCATTTGTGATCACAGCCAACAGCTGGAGCTGTTTTGTGGGTGAAACCTCCACTGTGACATCCACGAACCCCCTCCTCTTTCCAACAAAGTAGTGGTAGAGACATCCCTAGTCAGGACATTATTATCACATTTCAAGAAACCACCAGGAACTGCTGAAGCCAGCAAATCTAACCACTTTGCTTTGCTGAAAAAATTACTGTTTTAGATTGTGATATCGGTAACATAAAACTTGCCATTTAACTGTTTTTAAGTACACAGTTCAGCGGCGTTAGGTGCGTTCACGTGTAACCGTTGCTGCCATCCATCTCCAGAATGTTCTTCATCTTAATTTGTCTGTATTCCATCTTCACTTTCCAGGGGCCCAACCCTTGTGTGAACCAGGCCTTTTTGCTCTTTCTGATGTGCGTCGGGGACTTCCGCTGGCACGTGTGCATATGGGGATTTGCAGATCTATTTTTTTCTAAACATTGATTTTCTTTATCTCCCTGAAACTTAGGAACTCTATGAGAGAATGTAGTTGTGTGCACCTCTTACAGATGTTAAGTAAATCTGAATACATATGGCTCCAAGTTCCTCACATAGCATGCAGAATTTATGGACAAGTTTGGGTCACCCAGACCCAACTATGTGTGTGTCATATGCAAAATCCCTTCTTGCTTGACAGCCACCTACTGCTCACAAACACATACCTAACCTAAGTATACCCAGCTGTCCATTCTTCATGCAGGGGAATTTGACTACAGAGGTTAAATTCTGCAGCAAGGAAAAGAGCGCTTTCTTACCCCCACCCACCAAATGGTCGGTGCTGAGGAGCAACAACCTTGCCTGAAAGTGGGGCTGGGGGAGGGCTCGGAGCTGGGGGAGGGGCTAAGGGAAGGGCTGCCAGTACCCGGTCAAGGCACAGCCCAGAGCAAGCGGAGAAGGGCTGAAAGCAAACTCCCCGCGGGCGGCCCTTACCACTTTGGGCCTGAAAGGTGGATCAATTTCCTTTCTCTCAAGTTCTTCCCAGTTGATCTCCTGAAACAAAGGATGCTGGCGGATGTCTCCCCGCACTCCCAGCCTCTTTTCAGGTTCTCTCACGAAGAGCTGCAAGGAAGCAGAGAGGGGCGCCTTACTTCTCAGGTGCTGAGCCCACGTGCACCGCGCGGGGTGTATTCCTGGGGCAGCCACTCCTGCTCCTCCGAACTGCTTTCTCCACTTGGTTTCCTGAAGATGGACAAACGGGCCCTGACGCTCCCACGAGTGAGCTTTTCTGAATATTCCCAAGTCCAGGCTTTGACTACCTTGCTCTTTGCTTTAGACACGTTCTATTTTAATTTAAATAGATGCGGCATGAGATCAGCTGCACCACGTGTTGCGTGTGGGATCTCTGGCAAGGTTGCCGGAGCCTCAAGTCATTGTTGTCAGCAGCACAGTGAGCCCAGTGCTCTCCTCATAGGGCTATTCTGAGGATTAAATAAAAAAGCAACACGCACGCACACGCACACGCACGCGCACGCGCACGCGCACGAGGCATATGAGGTGTGATCGAAAAACATGGTGAATACTGAAATTTAAAAGATCATTATAGCAGAAGATGCAGTGGCTTTAACTGCCCTCACCATCATCCCCCTCCAGCTTTGGACCCACACGTCCCATTGCTCATGCTGCTCATGCCACTTTCTGAGGCAGCTCTGGACATCAGAAAGGCAGGAAAGAAACTCAGAAACTTTTCAAATGTTAATGAAACCTGTCAAGGGTATTAAGAAACATGAGAGTCTAAATATTAACCTAGAGAAGTAATAGGCCCCCTGGGTGTCTGGAGCAGTTATCCCTTACCCTACACTAGCTAGGTGTTTGTTTATACAGTGTCTGATTGCCTAAAGATCTGAAATCGTGGGGAAATATGGTGGTTCTCCTGGAGGTTCTGTCAAGGATGAGACCACCATCTCCTCCTTTGACAACTACAAGGACAGCTGCTTTATGAGTTCTAGACATTGTTTTGTTTACGTTATCTTAGGAAATCCTTCAGAGCTCTGCTATACGAAAAACCTAAAGACCAAACAAGATGTTGTAGAAAGGTAGAATTTTTCTGGTTAAATTTGAAGAAGTTTTTTAAAAACCCAGTGCTCAGGCAGCCGCCTCATATACCTGATTGGTATATTCTTAGTGTTGTCCTAACTTCCTCCCTCCCCTTCTGATACCACGGCCACTGAGGACTCTCCGTGCAAACCTAGGCTTCTGAAGTAGCTTGTTGTAACATCTGTGTATGGTGGGAACAATGAGACTGTCATCCAAGAGCTTTACCACCCACAGGGCCTTGGGTAAGTTTCTGAGTCTCAGGGTCCTTTTGTTTTAGTCAGCTTTCCATTTTTGTAACAAAATACTTTGGATAATAAACTTAATAGAAAGGGAAGGTTTATTTTTATACATGGTGGGTTGACTGCTTTGCTTTTGGGTGTGTAGGGAGGTAGAACATCCTGTGAGGAACACATCTGAGCTAAGCTGTTCACCTCATCGTGGCTGGGAAGCAAAAGAGGATGAAAAGGTGGGGCTAGGGTCCCACAGCCTCCTTCCAGGCAGGCAGCACCACCGATGGCTAAGACCTCTCACATGGCCCCACTTCTCAAAGGGCCCCTCTGTCCGAACAGGCCAAGCTGGAGACTCAACCTTTACCACACGCGCCTTTCAGGGACATTTCTGATTCAGACTATAGTGGTTCTCATCCGACCAGTGAGAGCTCAGTCAGAGTGACCTATAAGGCCCAGTGCTGAGTGCTCGGGTCCCTAGGCTGGCATGTAACATAACACGAAGACACGTACGCTCTCCTGCCTGAGCACTTTTCCTCACTGAGAGTAACGCCTGCCTTTTGAAATTTCACAACTTTCTGTCTTCAGGGAGCTACCTCTCAGATTTTACTGACGTGTCCTTCCCATCTGTAAATCCTGCCCCACCTCTCAGGGTTCCACTTACACCTTCCCTTCCTTGATTAACTCCACTGACAGTGAGCTTTTGCCTCTCCAAGTTACAGCCATGCCCAAGTGACTGGTTACACACTGCTCACTCCAACCACTGTTCTCTGAGAATCAGGTATTGTACAAGGTGCCTCAGTGAGGTCATCCTGATTTACTTTATTTTATTGAGGTAGTATTACATCTCTGTATATCTATTACACATTGTGGAATGATTATATAGAGTTAATTAACATATTCATCATTTCACATACTTACCTCTTTTGTATAATAAGAACATTTAAAATCTCTCTCTGAAAATTTCCAGTATACAGTACTAATGATAGTCCATGGTGTACAAAAGATCTTCAGAACTTATCCTTCCTATTTAATTGAAACTTGGTGCCCTTATCCCAATTTTAAAAACAAGTTTTTAAATTTAGTTTTGCCTTCTTTTCTCATTTACTATTCCTGTCTTTCCTTTCCCCTTCCTCTCTTCCTTGCTCTCCTCCCCATTTGAACATTTCCTTCCTATTTCACAGCACCTATTACACATTTCGGTCCTTATTTATACTTTAGGTTTGTCACACCAGAGAAACAGTGTGGTATTTACACATGTGTGTCCAATTTATTTCACTTAAGAGAATGGACTCACTTTCCTAGAGATGTCTCAATCATACTTTTTTTATAGCAGAGTAGTACTCCATTGTATAAAAAACACACTTTCTTTATTCATCCCCCAGCTGATATGCACTTGGGTTGTAGAAGTATTGTTATCTTGAGTGACAGTTAAGGAAACTGAAGCCCAGAGTAGCTGTTAATTACTCAGATCGTAAATCTATCCAACAGCAGAGCCTCAGTGGTTCACAGCCTCTTTCCCACTCTGCGGGGAGGGGGCCTCTCTGCTGTGCTCCATACAACATCCTTCACTACAGAAATCTGTATCTTCGATTCACTTTTCCAAATCTGTTTTACTGGATGGTAAACTCTGGAGGGCAGACACCATTTCCACTTCTGTTTCTTACAGGTTCTACATAGTGCCATGCACAAAGCAGACACTCGGTTCATGGCAGAATAGGTGAATATGCTCCTTCTACTTTACCTGCAGGGCATGCATCTTTTATCCTACCTTCTGTCAGCCTCTTATTCTCAATATATAGAAAAGGCACCGAATTCCTAGTAAAATATATATCTTTTTCTGTAGGTTCAAAAACCAAGCCACACATGGTGGCCACGCCTGTATTCCCAGCAGGGAGGCTGAGAGAGGGGGGTCTGTACAAGTTCAATGCCAGTCAAGGTTACATAGTTAGTTCAAGATCAGCCTGAACTATGTGGTGGACCCTGCCTCAGAACAAACAAAGAAACGAACAAACAAACAAAATCCAGTGAATCTCCAGATAGAAAAGCAGACCGTTTAAGAGAGAATAAATGACTTGCTTCATATCTCATAGAAATGATCACAATAAAGGATTGACCTCTACCTCTACAGGACATTTCCAAGAAACAAGTGTCTTGGTTACTTTTCTCTTGTTGCTGGGACAAAATATGTGATGCCCAAAAATTAGGGAAGGAAAGGTTTATTTAGCTCACAGCTTGTGGAGGTTTCAGTACATACTTGGTTGGCTCCAAGGCAGAGTGGCACATGGCAGAGAGGACAGTTCACAGAGGTGGAAAACAGCAGCAAGAGCCAAAAGGGAGGAGCAGCAAACCAGCAGCCTCTCTCCCTCCCTTACATTGTATTCAAACTATCCGGCCCAGGGCGGGTGCAGCACTCACACCCATAATCCCAACACTGGACCATGAATCAATCTTAAACTCTAGAAGCCCACTCATGATTGCATGAGGCTTTGGGGGGACATCCAGACACAAACCATCACAACAAGATTAGATAGAATGTTTAAACTCAGCTGTGGCCCTTCTAGGTATCTTCCTTAAATAGTAAAAAGCATCATACCACAGAGATATAGCATATGCATAATCATGTTTATAGCAGCACAATTTCTAATAACTAAATCTTGGAAACAGTGCATATGCCCATCAACAGATGAATGGATAAAGAAAAAGTGATATTTATATAAAATGGAGTACTACTCTGCCATAAAGAAGGAGAATCTTGAGTTATTTGTAGGTAAATGGATACACTTTGAGATCATGATTTTAAGTGAAATAAATCAGACTCACAAGTTTAAGTATTACATTGTTTCTCTTATGTGAGAAACCAGAAGGGTAAATAAACAGATGGATGGAGCTGGGCAGTAGGAAGAAAATGTTCAAATAGGAAGAGGAACAAGGGAAGGGAAGAGGGAGAAAAAAAGCAAGAAAGGGAAAAAGTTGAAATGAGGCTTTTGTGAATGGAGAGGGGAAAAAAGCCTGAAGGGAGGGAGGGGAGTGGGAAGAAAGAGGAATTAAGATATATTATATTATGTATATATAATACATATATTATATATTATATATATTATATATTATATTATGTATACCTATTATGAATGGTAGGATCATATATGGGAAATATCTATCAATAAGAACAAAGAAACAAAAAAGGTTTAAGTGCCTCAAGAATGGACTCTAAACTAGCCGATGTTATAGTGAAGTGTCTCAGGGAATCAAGGTAGAAGTAACTGCCTGTGCTAAATGTTCACCATGCTAGGTTTTACATCAGACCTTTTTCCAGCAAACGTGCTACTTGTACCAAGAAGATCATAACAGAGTACTTCAGAGCTTGATGTATGTACCTTTGAGATTTAAAAAATATTTTGAAAAGTAAAATGAATAATGAGAAGATAATATATCTAGCCCTAAAGTCCAATATTCGCTCCAGTTTTACACACAACAGCAAACCATTTTCCTTTCTGTCTGAAGCAAAGCAACCTGCCTATGTTCCTGAGGGTGACAGGTCCTGCAGGGGCCCAGCACAGTGGCTTCACAGCTGGAAAGATACCACAAGGAGGTCAAATTCATGAAGAAAGGCTTGCTTTTCTCCATAAAAGCTGGCCAAAGGATTGCTGACATTTATAGGAAATAGAATGCTGTTGCACAAATGGCCAGGATGTAGCTGGAGTTCATTTACTCGACAGTTTGGGCCAGAAAGCAGTTCCTCGCTACAGAGGACAACCACCAGCAGCTGTGACAGGTCATCCCTGAAATTTACTCTCCCTCCTTAGCTCCTTCTCAGATATATCGCTCTGTTGGAAGGAAGACAGATGACTGTTCAAGATCATTAGTTTCCCATCATTTTCAAACAAATGGACAGGACATCATGGATGGGCAAGTGGGGAGGCAAAGGGTATTTCTTGGGCATCAATCAGCTGGACAGCAGCATGCTAGCTGTAATACTCATTGGAATGCAACCTGTCCTGACTGTGCTGCATACACCACGTCCTCCAAGGGCCAAAGGGACCCGGTCTGGTACTGATGCCGGGGCAGGTGTCACAAAATGCTGCCTTGTTTAGCTTTTCTGGAGGACCCGTGACTTCCGGGTTTCGCTACATCACGTGAAGTCTCAGGAGGAACCTGGAGAAGTGGCACTATGATGGATAGAGGGTTGGGTCAAAGCCATGAAGCAGCTGATGAATAGAAGTAGGAGCGGGACTCAGTCGTGTCCACAGCAAATTGCATCGTGGGAACTAATTTTTATCAGCTTCGTTGCTGGAATATGCTCAAGACAAGAGAAATACTAAGGTCAACCCTTCTCCGTGGCTTTAAAACCCTTCTCCCTCCTCATGCTTCTTTGTTCTTTGTCCTTAATTATCTTGGTTTCTGCTCTTCCCAACCAAAATTATTTCCTACTCTTGCGGCAAGTCTATCCTTTGTCATTGATATTCTGCGTGTATCTTCTTCTTGTATTTGCATGGCAGTTAACCCTATGTTTAGTTTTGTTCTTAAGCTTTTCATCCTGAAATAACAGATCTCTAGGACATTGAGAAGCCAGTACAGAGATGTCTCGTGTGTCCTTCAGCCACTCTCTCCCAGTGGTTACACCTCAGCACAGTGTCAGAACCAGCAGCTGGGACTGGCATAATGTGTGTGTCCAGCGCATTTTGTCACATTTGTGGAAAGATAGATACTTCCACCACTATGAAGACCCCCCCTTGCTTTCCTGTGTGGTCCTACCCCTCCTCCGCCCCAACTCCCCTAATGCCTGGCAACCATTAGTCTGATTTCCATCTCCGCAGTGCTGTCATTTCTTCAGCTCACATCCATTGGTTCAGTGCATGAGCTTTTGAAATTAGTTCTTTCATTTTGAGCTCCATCCAAGTGGTTGGGAGGATCAATATTTTGTCCCTAGTAATTGCTGACTGGGTTTCTGTACACATAAATATTCATCTTTTCATCCCCAACTGGAAGTAATTCTTCCCTCTGTCCGGTGTTTCCCTTCTTTGAAATTGCCACTTCGCAACTTCCTCCTACAGTGACTTCTGGTGAGCTGTACCTAGCCTGTGTGCCTGCTCTAGCCTCCCTGCTTTCCTGAAGGCTTCCCAGACACTGTGCTTGACATGGACCGAGAGGCCCAGTATGAAGGCTGGTCCTTCCAGAGTATTGGCAGGAGCTGGGTCTGCACCTAGACCCCGGGCTTCTGTTCAGGGACTCCTGTGAAGACAGCCTCTGAGTGTGAAAGTGCCTCTGCCCCCTGAAAGAGCCCTCCACCCTAACCTCTTTCATTGTTCTTTTCCAGTGGGTTTTATTTTTTTGGTCTCAGCTTCTCATGCTATAGACAGAGTTACATCCTCTCAGAATTCACACATTGAAGCCTCAACCCCCAATGTGACTACATGCAGAGACTTCAGAAAAGTCATTAAGGTTAAACAAGGTCATGTGGGTGGAGACCCAATCCAACAGGGTTAGTGTCTTTATAAAGAGGAGAGATCGTAGTGCTTTTTCGGTCTCTCTGTCTACCTGACCATATTCTTGCGTGATAATAGAACACACACACACGCACACAAAGGTCTGAACATCTCTAAGCCCCTAAAACAGCCCTCCTCAGGAAGGGACCCTGTTTGAACTTGGTCTTGGACAGTGGACTGTGACCTCTTGAGCTGTTAGAGATGAAGGTCAGTTATTCCACTCGCTGAGCCTGTAGTGCCTGTTAGAACAGCCGGGGCCGACGTGTGCACCTCACAGTGAGTCCTTCACAGGGCCAAGGGTAAGGTAAATGTGGACTGTAATAATGATTGGATTTGCCGTTACGTAAAATAAAACCTCACAGTCAAGTCTCACTAGCTTATTTGTATTGCTGTCATCTTTTTTATTGGTTACTTTTGAAATTAGCTTTCATTTTACATGCATTTTGTTCAGTCATTAAAAGTGAATTTAATTGGTCATTCAGGGAGTTTGCTAGTTTATTGCTTGTCTGGCTCATAGGAAGGGAAAACTAAATGGAACAGAATCAGGTTTTTAAATGCCCACGTCTATTACACTTGGGCTGGGCACACTGAGAGGGCTTCTTCAACACCTCTCAGATTCCAGAACTTGGTCCCCAGGGATAGCCTTGGAGTTACCTCAGCATGTCTAGTACTGCAGACAAGTTGTCACTTGCACTGGAGAGATGGATGTGTCATACCCTTTAAATTTAATTCCAGGAATTTTGTCAAGAGAAAAGTAAAGACATACCTGGAAATATTTTTCAAAGTTTTGATTTAAAACCCACTGCTATCTGATGTTGAAGAATCTTATTCCCACATTTAATATAGTGAGACCAAGGCTAAAAATTGTCTCCTAAGTGCTAATTTTCAAGCAGCTCCCATGTGAGATTCTAGAACTGGAAACAATGTTTTCCCCAAGCTCGGGTATTCTTGGTCTACTTCCTGGTCACTGGTCAGGCTTGCTGGGTTCCTGGTCCCACGGGTGGGTTTCTCTGATCCAAGTGTTTTCTGACTCAGCACAGTAAACGCAGGGACTTATTATTCTTACATCTATGTGGCATGCTGTGTTGGTATAATTTATATCCACCTTACAACTTCTTACACTCTTACCACAGAGACGGTGTCTGTATCCTTTGAAAAGGAAAACTGGAGTTTGACCGAAAACATGAATTCTAAATCACAGCTCTCAGGTATTCCCTGTTTGCCTTGGGAGGGCTTAGCTCGTAGCATGTGACTCTCAGAACCTTGTCTATCTAGCCTGAACTACCACGGATGGAGGTCTGACTTCTGGTGGTAAATTCTGGGCATTGCTACTAAGATGGTAACAACCACCCCACCCAGAGCTTGTTACGGTGAAGGACGCCTCAGTGTTTCCAGGGCACAGCAGGTAGGCACGCAGGACAGAGGTGGTGTACATTTTAAGTAGTGTACAGGACAATATGCTGGGCAGGCAACAAACCGGGAAGAAAGTGCCACCTAGCTGGTTTTGGTACAGTGCCTAGGCTAGGGAATGGAGTGACGAGCCTATATCTCAAAGGATTTAGCAAAAAATGTCCTCAAGTGTAAGTATTAACAAAGAACTTACACAGTCCCCCACAGAAGTCTCAGCTTTAACATCTGCTGGGTTCAGAGTGTGAAGCCCCCAGCCCTGTAAGAACCCTTCTTTTCCTTATCTTTTTAGGCTCTCTTGGCTTCAGCCTGGTGTGACGCAGGCTCGAGAGTTGGAAAGGAAGAAGACAGGACATATTCCCCTGCAGCGTGACTACGGTCACTTCTCCAAAGGTGAGCAGCTTCTCAGACAAGAAGAAAGGGAGCAGGACTCACGGCTTTATATTATGATCAATGTGACAAATAATATCTTGAACTAGGCAGTTTTAATTTCTTAACTGAGACAGTGTTTTATAACATAAGAGGGATAGTAGATTTGTTTTGTACTGGAGAGTGAGCTGAAAAGGCACGCATCTTGTCTAATGTTTTGAGCAGAGTAGGGAAGCGATGAACTGGGAAGCATGTTTTTTATATAGGAAACAAAAGCTTTAGGTCCCAAACTGTTACTGCTCAGTGGGCCACCTGCATCTCCATGTAGAAGGACATTCAAGAGTCACAGAGCTAGTTTCTGGGCATTTCTTTTATAGGTGGGGCACAAGAGGGATGTATCTTAAACTCACTTTCCTACCCAGGGTTCTATGCCTCAGGTATAAGACCTAGTGTGTATCCCATTTAAAATCCAGTTCAGTGCAAGGAGTGTGTCTCCTAGAATCTAGAAATTAATGGAAATATTAAACGGAAAAACCTAATGCTAATCACAGAAAAATCCTCTTGACTTCACTTCTTACCTTCACTAGAAGGTCCTTGGCTTCCTTCTCTAGCCATCGTGGGTAAAAGGGATTGTCCATGCGGATAGAATGGAAAAGCTCTTCTTCATCTTGCCCATGGAATGGTGACTGGCCAATCAGCATTTCATAGAGAAGAACACCGAAGGACCACCAGTCCACAGAATGGTTGTACTTCTGACCCAGCAAGATCTGTGAAACCAAAAGGCAAGGACATAATTAATAAATGAAGATGATGGCAGGTGATGCTCTGCCATCTCAAGGGCACTCAGTAAATCGTGGGTGATGATGGTAATACACCATGTTAGCAAAGATCACACTGGGAACTGTCTTTTGACAAACTGATGACAGGATAGAAATGTCTTCACAATGCCAAAATTTCTGAGTTCGAGTAAACATTTTAGAGTTTCAATTTCCACTTTGCTTCTGGTTTAAACAATTAAAACATGCCTTTAACTTCTATTTTTCCATCTCTAACACGAGGACTTGGGTGGCAAATACTGGGCCTAAGGAAGCTGATATGTGACGTAAGTTTCCCAGTACCCTTGGCACGAACATCTAAACAAAGCCGGACAGCTGTAGTCCTGAATCTTTGCACAAAACCTCTGTAGGAGGTTAGCCTGCAGAGGCACTACCTGCGCAAGTCCTATCCTTACAGCGGAGGTGGTCGCAGCTGTCCAGATCAGGAGTCAAATTTCTAATCACAATTGTTCAAATCCAGAAATCAGAGAATCCTTTAAGCTACATGGAGCTATCAGGCAGGTCCTAGGAAGAACTGGTTTGCCCTCTCTGCTAGGGAACATTTGAAGTCTGAAATCCTACCTGACTTTCTACAACATTTCGATCCTTTCATCAATTCACATCGCTGGAAATAAAGGGGTTTGGTGTGTTCACTTCAACAACTTCTTTCTTTACTGTTCGAAGGCAGAGCACACAGCCACAAAACACAAACTTAGTCCAAATGCCCAGAGGCCACACTCACATGTACTTCCCAGGTTTTGCCACAAGGGGGAGCCAAAGAAACCCCTCCCAGCAACACGTCTCCGTAAATCGCTTAGTTTTGGCAGAACAAATGAAAAGAAATTTGGAGGACAGGAGACAGCTGTTGTGGAAATTAAATCTCTGAGACTAGGGGATGCTAATAAAAATCTCATTCTTACACTAGGAGGAAAAATCAAAGCGCAAATTCATACACAGAACGCAATGCCAGCTGAAGGAGCGCTGATGTGTGAGAAGCGTTTTCAGATATTGTGCCTTTGTTCAGAAGAATCCCCTGAACTGGGCACTGCTGCCCGCAGAGGGGGTGACTGGCTCGGGGGCATATGTGTCCTGCTTAAGCTGTGTGGCGAGTGCACAGAAAGCTGTATTCCCAACTCCGGTCTTGGGAGAGGTCACCGCAGGACTCTCCTGTCGCCTGCGAACGTCGTCTCCCGGCTCTGCCTCTCCCGCGCACACTGCCCAGTACCGACGGAGCAGAGTGCTGGGCGTCCGGGGTCGGCTCGGAAAGCAGCCTGCTCCAGCTTCCCGCGATCTCTTTTATTGTCTCCTTCTTTTCCTCTTCCACCCTTACCCTAAGGATTCGGAAGCGCAAGCTTCAGAGCGCCCCTCAAGCCGGAAAAACCCAGGAAAGGGCTGAGGGAGGCGTCGCCGAGCAGGTCCTTGTCTTTCCTTCGCGATCTAGACCTGCAGCTGCTGCGGTCCGCGGAACGGATGCCTTAAGGTCCGCAGTCTGGCACAAGCTGCGTTGGCACACACTAGGGCAAGCACTGCTCTGACACTAAGCGATCAGCCGCCCAGAATCTGTACTGATTCGGTTTCCAGGTGACCCCGACTTTTTCCAAGAACTGTATTTCAGTACTGAAATTCCATGTGATTGACTGTGCCTCTTGTCTGCAGCAGAAAGTTGTGTGTTTTCGTGCGTATCTGTGTCCTCATTGTGTGTCAAAATAAGCTGAGCCTCAAGCCATACATTGTAGACCCTCCTCTCTCCTGCAGTGGGACACAGGGAGAACAGTGGATCTGTGGCAAGGAACGCTGGGTCTCAGGAGACTCTGGTTGTGGGAAGTACAGTCTATTTGCCAGGCGACGTTCCCGTTGGTGCTCTGAAATGCTTTTGTTTCTGTGATCTGAGTCCTCCTGAGAGAAGAGATGTGTCTGCCAGGTGGGTTCCGTGGTTTGTCTCTGGTGTTTTGTGCTTCTGTGTATCTAACTCTTTGCCTTGCTTAGGTGGTTTGACCAGAGTCTTTTCTCCGAAGAAAGAACACTGGAATAGGGGAGAAAAGCAGACCCAGAAAGACAGTGCCGAGCAGAGGGTGCTGAGGACCTCCTAGAGGTGAGATGCCTGTGAGGCTGCAGAGAGGAACCGTCTCCTCCAAGTGCACATTGCTTCTGAGAGGGGGGGGGACAGTGGGTGAAGGAGAGAGGCTAGGGAGAAACTTCCCACGGTAGATGGCACAGGGTGGGGACTTGAAGATGGAAGGACCTTGTGGGAAGAGAAGAGGCTGGAGAAGGTATTCGAGCACAGAGCCCCACAGGTGAAGAACCCAGTACAGGTTTGAGATGGACTAGGGAACAAGACCATCTGGCCATCCCTGAGCAAATGGTGCAGGGAGGGCTGCTCGGAGCCCCTGGCAGGAGACTGGCACAGAGTTGGAAAACCTTGGTCTCCAGCACATCAGACAACTGGGGACACACGTGCTATGGCAGCACTAGGAGGAAAACAACAGATCTCTCCTGGAAACTGGGGGGGATCTTTAGGGAGACGATGATGGGGGGTGGGGGGAACCCACAGGCCAAGGGGACAGGACATGTCAAGGCAGAGATGGTGCAGAAGGGCTCAGTCAGGGAAGGTACACACTTCAGTATGACTGGACCTGGGACTTATACTCAGTTATTAATGAAGATTTTTCTGAACATTCAAAGAACTGGACTGACAGGTTTGTGCTTTACACCAGAAACCTGAAAACCTAGTAGATGAACAGCCTTCAAAGAGGTGGATGCACCTGGGGTGGCTGTGTCATTCCATGAGACATGGGAAGAAAATTAGAACTGGATTTATGTTCATTTAAAAACTCTCAAATAAAAAAAAATGAGCTTTCACCATTAGGTGCTGCACAAGTGACGCTCACACCCTCATTCAGACATGTAAGCAGCAAGTGAGGTATCCTGAGGGGGATGGGAGCCCCATCTCAGAAGCAGCTCAGTGGTCACTTAGCGGTGTGCTGTTTTCCATGAGTCCTGAGGTGCACTGCCATTCTGGGTAGTGTTTTAACTCAACAAGCTTGCACAGTATGACAAGTAATTAAAAAGCTATCTGCAGTGTGGCTTGGATTGAAGGTAACACAGCAACAATAACGTAAACGTAACATCTGGATTAAAGGTGGTGCTGGCACAAATGATGGCAACGGAAGCAGAGCCTGAGAAAAGCACATCACTGATGTCTCCCCCTTGTATAAGCCCTTGGCTGGTCGTTGTGGGGAAAGTAAACACAGCAAAGATCTCATTAGTTACGTGTCAGCCAACAAGGTGCTGACTTAAAATAACTGAGTGCGTCGAAAACACTGCTCTGAGTCAGATACTAAATCCATAATTGTCAGTGATGAGCTTGCCTTATATCACAGTTTCTTTTCATACTATACCTCTGTGAAGTATCTTTTCCAGCTATCGTAGCCACGAGAACCAAAAATGGAGATAAATAAATTGGGTGTGTAAGATTTACAAAAAAAAAAGGTATTGAATCTCATCGTTCCACTCAAGCGCAGATATTTCTGTGCTATTAATATTGGGATGCTTCCTTAGTGTGGGAAGGTGATCAAAAGTTTAAAAATGTGTAAAAGTAGTTGTGTGGTGATGAATTGGGATAGGGGGAAGTCATGTGAAATGTCTCAGACCAATGTAAGCTCAGGAAAGAACTGGAGCAGTAAACGAAGGGGTTCTTTTTGATGAAAAAATAAAGGGAGAATCTTAATCTGGCCATAGGTTGGAGGAGCGAATAGACACGGGGGTCCAATTTTAGGAAGTTTTACTGTTTGGCTCGACTTGGGGAGTAAGGAGAAAACATGGATAAAATTCATAGTTTTCTATGTGAGCAACTGGATGTATGGCATATCAAGATAGGTCAAAAAAAGCAGGTGGGTAGATGAGCTCAGCAGAGACAGCGGGTTTGGGACCTGTTACCCGGAAGGCTTCTTACACGTACTGGGAGATTGCAAGCAGGAATATAGATTTATGGGTCTGGGCCAAGCTGTCTGTCTGGCCATCTTGATTCTGGAACCAAAACCACTGTCATAAAGAAATGTCATGGAGAACATATAATAAGAAGAGAAGAGGGCTGAGCATGGACTCACACGGAGACAAGCATGCTTGAAAATGGGAGAGAGAGGGACTTGCAAAGAGGAAAGGGCATCTTGGAACATAAATCCTGGAAGACTCAGAAGAGAACAGAGATGGGAAGGCTTGTGAAGAAAGGACATGGCACAGAGTGTTTGTTGACGGGATGAGTCAGAGCAAGGCAAGCATACTAAGATCCTTACAGTGGAAGGAGAGAAACTGAGGCAGCTTCTGTGAGCTTGAGAGGATGACATGGGAGAGCACTGCTGGGAATGACTATGAGACGGTCTGCGCTGAGTGAGTGCGTACACTGGAGGATGGTCCCAAGGAAATCCACTGCTGAACTGAATCTCTGCTCTGAGGTCTCCTCCACTTCAGCCTTAACTAGCCCTGGCTTCACTCCACACTGGAAATGGTTTACTGCACCGGTATCTGCGTTTGTGCTAATCCGAAGGAAGCACAGATTTCTAATATCAGAAAGTTATTAAATCAATGAGCCAAGCTCTGTGAACTCATCAATTCCTTGACATTAAAAACCGTAATTTCTTTTGGGACAGAGGTCAACCTTGCCTTTAAATGAGGTTAAATTAAAATTAAATACCCCACAGTCACAGAGCAAATCCACACAGTTCTTAGACTCCAGAGGCCACGGTTACTTGTGCAGTGGCAGAGCTTTGCTGCTTGAAGTTTTTTTTTTACCAGGGAATCAAAGGTCTGTCACCGCCTTCCTTAGACAACTGTCACCCACTTACACGCTCCTTAGGTCAGCCATCCATACGTCCACTCTTTTTCAAGCTATTTAGTACCAATCCCTGCACTAGTTCTTTGCATATAAAGGGAAAATCACCTGAACCCACCCGTGTGAGAGAGCGGTGGAACTATACCTGCTTTGCACAAGTATCAGAATCCTGGTTTTGATATTGTGCCATAGCAATGTGGGATGGAGCCTGGGGGAACCTGGGTGAAGGGACATACGAGAGATGTTTCTGTGCTACTTTTGTAATTTCCTGTGAATCCACAATCATTTCAAAATAAAAAGTTTAAAAGAATGAGTGAGAAGCAGTACCAGACACTGGAGTAAACATTTAGCTGTGTAGGGAGGATCCAAGAAGAATCGCCCGCCAGGGTGAGTAACTATGTTAGGGGGAGGGAAGGAAAGACGGTCACCTAATCCAATCCAGTCTGGGCTGGGAGGCTGTGGAAGTTTCTGCAGAAAGAAGGTCTAGTTGGCTGGCTGGCTGCCTTCTCAGTGAGCGCCGTTCCTCAATGTGCCGAGCTGGTAGTGGTCATTATTACTGTTTACTATTATAATAATCTTGGGGATTGTGAGGTTGGACTTTCAGAAGCTCTCTTGTTTAATGTTCGCAGTTACAATTGTGGCCTAAAAGGGGAAATGAGGTGAGAGAGTCTCTGGCAAGCACTCCAGGGTTCGCTCTCGAGAGGCATGGGGATCGCCAGGTTGGCATTGAGCCCTGTGAGGAAACCCCGTTACTGAGTTGGACACTTGTTTCCACTTTGCTCTTGATCAGTTGCACCTTCTGGTTGGTCTGAGCAGTGTGAGCGCACTGTAGGCCTGTGGTGAGTTAGAGCCGCAGCTGGGAGTACTGGACTCTTCAAGCTCTTGGGAGGCGTTGTCGTTACTTAGACCAGCACCTCCGTAAGATCAAGCAACAATCCATATTTGCAACTGCATTTAGGAAATATTTCAAAACAAAATTTGAACCCAAATGCTGAAAGCCATCTGATCTGATTGGGAGAAAAGAAGAGCTTGGCACAGGTATGCTGCACTGGGAAAGGCAATTGCAGGGCCGCCGGGCCGTGTATCCCTACCTCCGGGGCGATGTAGTCTGGAGTCCCGCAGAAAGTGTTGGTCCGTGCATCTCCGAGCATGTTCTCCTTGCACATCCCAAAGTCTGCTATTTTGATGTGTCCATCTTTGTCTAGCAGGATATTATCTAGTTTCAGGTCCCTGAAAAACAAACGCAAAGCTAAGTCCCACTCCAGTAAATGCAATTAGAAGAACATTGTCATGGAAACGAGGTAGCTGGTCTCATCATGGCCTGAGAGGGTGCCCAGGGGGTACTTCCTTGTTGACCCTTCCTCCTCCCTACCTGATCCTCAGACCACGGCCCTGCTCAGCATGCCCTCTCCTCACTGCTCTTTGGTGTCTGTTCCATCCACAGCTCATGCTCAGGTCTCTCCCTGCAGCTGCTGTGGGCCTGGCCTCTGACAGACTTCTGCCCTACCTGCCCCACACTGCAACTGGTGGGTCTCTGGAGCACAAGCTGTATTTCTTGACCTGGCAGGTGAGAGAGTACATACATGCTTGGGGTCATCTCCTCAGTGCAGCATCCTTCAGTTTTAAGAGGGGGTTTTCAAAAGCAATGTCTGGGTGTGAAGCGAGGGCCACCAGTGCACTGCCTCTTGGGCTGGTGATGCATTTGGTGCAGGGAAATGTCTCATGCTGTTTAACATGCACACAGGTCCACTGCTACAAAGTGGGCACAGATGAAGCTCATTGCTCAAGGTGCTGGGTGCTGCTGATTTTTTTTTTTCTGATTTATCAAGGACTACGAGTCTGTATAAGGGAGGCAGATCACCAATATTGAACCCAGGACCTTGTCTGGAGGTAAAGATGTAGTGGGAATGGCCTAAAAATAGAGTATGCCATTTTCTACCATGTTTTGTTTATTTCTTTGTGAATAAGTCAGACTGCACCTAACTCCAAGTCTAGTTGGAAAGAGCCGTTCCTCACCAAAGAAGAACCACTCTAGACCCAGAAGCTCCCAGCAACAGAATGTCCCCATCACAGGACGTCACGTCAATACATTCTTCTTTCCTTAGAGAACCGGAATCCTCTTCAAGTAGCCCATTCTATTCTCAGGGAAAAGTAACTGATAACTTTTTAAAATTAAACCAGCCATGTCATGTCTTCCAGTGATTTTACTGACTTGTCTTTATAGTATTATTATGACACAAGGTACCCCAAATTTATTGGAAACTGATATCAAATTTTCTCTCGTCTTTGTTTCACCAAGCTCAGGGACTTTGTTACTCATATCATGTGATTTTGGGACACTCTGAATATCTAGACTTCTCCAGTTTTCTTTCTGAGAGCTGTTCAGAACCGAACCTGTGTGCTCCAGCCAGGTCGTCTGACTGGTGCAGACTCAGAGACACTCCCAGCCCCTCTTGTGTCCCTTTGCCTTTTGCTGTAGGGCCTAAGATGCTGCCTCCTTGTTTTAGAACTTCAGCATAACAGTGGTTAGAAGTGGGTTTACCGTAATGAAAAACCTTCAGATATTTTTTCTACACAAATGGACACTATCCCATTTTCTTATGCTGCATCTGCAAAATTGACTTTTGAAAGATAATTCAAGGGTTTCATTTGCCATTAATTAAATTCTTTTATCTTGTTGATTTTAGTCAATGGAATTTCACCAATTCTAGTTTGTCATATCACATCCAGCTTTCTTTGGATGTCTGCGCTTGGTGAGATTTATTTCTTTAAGTCTAGGATATGTGGCTGTCATGGAGACCACTGCCCTCAGTTAGCTAAGATGACTTGGGCAGATCATGGTCCAAACAGTAGCCACTGCTCTTATCCCTTGCTGCACTTCTTAGATGAGGACTTTCTCAGGTTCTTTGCGTAAAGGTTCTTCTCCAAAAGGGTAAAATAAGCAATATTTAGTGGATTGACTTGACTGGGTCATTTAACTTCTGGATGCTCGAGTTGTAATACGCCACCCTTATGTGTCTTGGTCAGGCGCCAGAGCTGCTACGGCACTTGCTCTAGCATGCCTTCAGATGAAACTGGGCACATTCAGGTTGGCATGACCGTAGATTCTAGCATGCCCTTGGAGAAAGAGAAGACTAGTTTGTAAAAGAAGAAACAACACAGTGGGCAGGCCGAGAGCAGAGACAGAGGCCCCTCAAGTCCTAAGAGAAATGGAGATGACAAGTGAGAAGCGGCCCCACTTTCTGAATGGTCTACCTTCTTGCTTCCAGTTTCTTACTGAGAACTAACTCTTGTTTTTGCAGGATTATGCTACTGGTCATCAATATTCATGTCCTTCTAAAGTTCCTACTTCTATTTGTCTTTTTCCAGTGTTAAACCGGAAACTTCATGAGGGTGGACATAAACATTGCTTGTTATTTGTCATAATGTGGTGGCTCCGATAACATATCACATGAAACTTCACATTTCATTTGTGACTTACACATTATATTCCAGTAAGACCATAGTCTAGGTTAGATTTAACTTCTGTGCTAAAACCACAGGTTCATTATCTGATATATATACTCAGCTATAGTGATAACATTTTGGTTTTTTTTATACGAAATTTTTGCATCATTTATAGCCATGTACATATGTTTCTAAAAATTTGCCTGAAGGATAGTTTTGGGGTCATCTTTAGAGAGCCAGATCTCTAGGTCTGATGTTATACATAGATCATAAAAATAATGAACATAATATCTGATATTTGTATTTTGTTTTCTTGTTTGGATGTGGATTTTATTATTTGATTCTTACAACAGAATTTTGATCTCAAATTATTTTTATTCTTTCTTGTTTCTGATGAGAAAACAAAAGCACTGAGAGATGATGTGATTTATCCCAGACCACATAGCCGGTCACTGGGTCAGGACCTAAAACCAGCCTTGACCTTCTCTTCCATCCCTTTGTACCAAGCTCATCTGATCTTATTCGTCAAACGTATTTTGCTGCAGTTACCAGTATATGTTTTCACTGACTGTAAAAATAAATGTTATTTAGGCCTCAGGCTAGGAATAATAAACTTCAAGTCAACTTTTCAGTCTACTGTCAAAAGCAGGCCAGACGTGCATGGGACTGTGACAGAGAAGGTCACTGAAGCTTTGAGAGATGTAAGTTGGAACAGGAAAGGTCCAGAAAGGTTACCTTGCAAAGCCAGACCTGCAGGAGGAGAAGAACGAGGGTGAAAGGAGGCCAGCCAGGTTCTCTGGGGCAGACCGGAGATGCCGTAGAGCCAAAGGCCGGGATGACCTGATGTACGCCATGCTGGTTATTCCTCCCCGTACCCCACAGAACATCAGGACTGAGGTAAGAATCCAGAGTCCAGTGCCCTAGCTTTCCTTGTGAATACCTGTCTGCTTGCATATAACAGAACATCACATGGAAGCCTCGTGTTCAGTTGTGTGGTCAGCATATGTGAAGCTCTTCATTCACGATGGGCCACATGGAGGTGAAACTGGCCTTACGGGGGACTCCTACAGCCTCGCTGCCTTCCCTTTCTGAGTCTCAGGTTACTCTCCTATGGAACGGGGTCAGTGGTGCCTGCTTGCTGGTCTCCCTTAGCCACTCACTTGGAGTAGCTTCAAATATATGAGTTAAGCCCAGTTTATCACCAGTAAAGTGTAATCTTACATTTCCTTTCAGTTTTAATAGTCTAACATTTAAGGTTCTAGATTCTGTTTTTTTCTTTTTTTTTCATCTGAATGCTTTTCAGGTCCATATTTTTAAATGTAACCCAAACGAAGGCTTTGACATCCTAGAAGAAGCCACTGCCTTGACAGTTCCATAGCAGGTGGTGAGAGCATGTGATCTTGCATCTGCTTCTCTGTCCCAGGGCCTCAGGTCTTGTGACTGTCCAGTAACAGGCTTTCAGTTAAACCTAGAGACATTTGTTTAGTATTTTCCCATTTGTCCTTCCCTTTACTATTTCTGTGTCTCCTCTGGTGTTACTTCTTCCACTTGCAAAGCTTCTCCCCCTTAACAAATTTACCTTCTGCTAGGAAATTTTTCTTGGGAGGTCCCTCTCCTCTACTCAGTTCTGAAGAGATCTTTTTTCCCTCTGTTCTTCTATTTTTAATTATATCATATTCAATTGGATTTTTTAAAAGAATCTACTGCTTATGTCTCTTCATGTAATTCTATACCATGTTAATCCCAGAAAGTGGCTTCTGAGGGTTAGGTCCTCTCCATACCTTGTGGCCACCACGATGCTTAAATAAAGGGTGTGATTCAGTGAACAATCTACAATACCAGTTGTGGAGGACTAGATGGTGGTCCCCAAATATATCTCTATGTTCTAACCCCTAGAACTCTGAGAATGTGACTTTTTTTGAGAGAAAACGTCTTTGCAGATGTCATTAAGGATTTCAAAAGGCGATCAATCCTTCCAGGGCTGTTCTAAGAGACACAGAGAGGACACACGTGCATAGCAAAGGGCATGAATAAGATAGAGGAAGAGACTGGTGTGATGCAGCCGCAGCTGAGGAGGCCACGAGCTACGAGAGGCCGGGAGAGGTGAGGAAGGGGCCTCCAGAGCCTCGGGTGGACGCGTGACTCCGCCAGCCCCTTGATTTTAGACTTTGGGCCTCTAGAGCTGTGACAGAATAAAGCTTTGCTTCTTTAAGACACTAAGTGGGTGGCAAATTTTTTTATCGCAGCCCTTCAAAACTAATATATCGGTTTTGTGAACAAACCCAGAAAATCATGATTGTATGTTAAAAAAGGAGGAAATTAATAAAACCCCTTTTAGATCACTTGCCGAATTAAAAGTTTAGTTCAAATCACACGAGCAGCTGAACATCCTACAGCAAGTCAATGGCCTCATTAGCAGCACTGAGGCTCTGCAGTAAGCCTGTCTACGTGCAGCTTGCTGTCTGTGACAATCAGCACTTAACATAGGATCAACGACTGTCTTCATTTTTAACTCTTTGATGACACCTTTCAGAAATCTCCTACAACTTTATGAGTATGCCAAATAAACCTAGCACTTTGTAGAAGGAGCCTTAAAGAACGTGATTACCATGCATGGACAGAATAAGAGCTCTAAAATGGGCATGTGTTGATTGTGATAAGAATACTACTTACAGACCTTCACTTGTCTTTTTGTTGTATGTGTCCAATAATTTACAAGATGATGTGATAGAAAGAAGCCCTGGGGTATGGAGGAACACGTGGTTGAGGAGCTGTCTTCCAGCTTTTAGATTTCTGCCTTTTTGCTTCTCTTGAGTTTTCTCCCTTTCATATACTTCCCTTCATCTCTTCTTCCCTCGATCCCTTCCACCCTCTCTCTGCTTCATCCATCCATCCATACATACATACATATACGTCTGTCCATCTATCCGTCCATCCAACCATCCACCCATCCTATATAATCTGCTCAGCATCCAGGTACAAGTATATTTTAGATATTCACAGTCATTATAAATATATAGAGAAAAATTTAAAACCCAAGGATCATGATAAAGGTGAGTTTTGATTTCCTGGAGAGGAAAAAAGATATAAAACACTTTCACAATCTATTTATATATATGCCTGTTTAAGAAGCCTGACTCTGCAAAGCTTCCCTAGGTCTTCAGTTCTGTGATGCTAAATATATAGTAGTTTCACTCCAGAAGCCTCTGGAAATGGTGAGGTCCTTCCCCGTAAGGGCATGGTACAGACAACGGCAGCACACACTGTAAGCACCAAAGCTTCAGTATTAACCAACTGTGTAAGCAGCTTGCCGCTTCAACTATCTGAGTGGAACACAATGGACCTTCATTGGTGACTCCTGGTCGTTACGAGTCTGTCACAGAAGAGGTCCCTCTGAGCGTCAGCAGCTTAGCCGCCTCTCCAGCTCCTCTCTTTTTCTATTTGCCCCTCTAATCTACAGAGAACTGGAAATCTGACAACCAAGGCTTTGGAGATTTGTGTGTTAAGTAAGTTTCAACTGTGTTTTGAGAAAAGAAGAAAGAAGACTGAAGTACAATAGCTTTCATCTGAGGGCTTTGGCAGCAGAGCATGAAATGGTATCACAGAATGCAGAAATTTGGGATCCATGAAGGGTGACACTAGAGGTGTTCTGTGCACTTTTATGAGGTATAGAAGAGCAGGATTTTGTGGGGGATGAGTGTCCGAGAACTTCCCTTCCCCAACCAAGAGGAGAATATTTCACAGCGGGGATGAGATGATCAACACATGTTATATGTATATGTGAAAAAATCCTCAACACAAAAGGAGAACATTTCAAAAGTATTTCAAGGTGGTCAAGCAAATATGAACAAAATCAAGAGGGGCAAAGGGGACAAATGAGAGAGCAAATAAGGATACGATATGAGAAGGGAGAGTGTTGGAAAGAAACGAGAGAAAAGAAGTGGATGGGAGAATCAGAGGAAGGACCAGAATAAGGAACAAAATCAGGTTAGAACCTTCTTGCTTTGGAGACTAATTTCTTACCTGGGTGCTAGCCAGTCACCTTTCATGCAGTCGTGGCTGCCGGAGGTCTGGGTGGGGAGGGTTCTAACAAAATCTTACTTAGCGGCAATTGCACATCACTCACAAGCAATGATTAAATGAACTGGGACAGGAAATCAGATATCTTAGTGTTTGCTTCCAAGAAGCACAACTTACCGATAGACAATTCCTTTAGAATGAAGGAACTGCAGACCAAGGATGATTTCAGCAGCATAAAACCTAAGGGAAAGAGCCAAGATTCAACACGAATGTGTAAACAGAACATAATAAAGTCCCCAAAGCCAGCCTGATGTTTTATGTATGGGCAGTGCTTGACTAAACGGTGTCCACACATGATTTTGTTTAATCCTAAGAAGGAAGATGTTATCCATTCTGCACTTGAGAAGATGAAGGCCCAGAGCACCCAGTCACTGCCCTGAGAGTATGAAACAGACCTGGTGTTTAACACCAGCCTCTCCTATAGCTCATGCTTATTCACAAAGTAGAATGTTCATACTGTCATTTTCTGCTGATAAGACATACACAGAGATGGTACGGCATAGTGGGAAACCAGCTATCCTTTTTACCCAAAACTGCTTCAAGCCCATACACCTGCAATGTGCAGTGATCCCAAAGAGATCTGGCTGGTTCATTTTTCAGATTGACAATATTTGGCCTGCACAAGAAATCCAGTCTGAGAGGTGGAAAAAGGATATTAGAAGATGGAACATGGTAAGTTACTGATCTTTGGTGGTGACAGGCTTAAAGGAAACGAGTGAGCGTGTCTCTAGAGGCATGAAGGTCAGATATGGGGGAGGGTCTTCTTGGAAGTGAGGCTTCCAGGGTCTCATGGATGAATGAAAGATCTTTCTCCTGGAAAACATTCAGAATGAAATGGGCAGCATGTGTCTAAGCTGACTTCATACATGAGACCAGGAGAGGACAATGGGACAATCAGTGAATCCTTTCTAGCAAAAATGCCCCGTGATTTCTGTGCTGCCCGAATCCCATAAAATGATCCCTGGGTGCTGTGCTGAGGGCTCCTGGAGGGAATCAAATGTGCACATGCTACCCATAGATCTGACAAAACAACTATCTCAACCAGGGTTTTGGTAGGACCAATGGACCAAGACCATCTTTCAAACCATTTCAGTCTCAGCCACAAAAAGTGTTCTTGTAGAGGTGAGCAAAACATTAGCCCACACTGAGCAAAGCACGCTCAGTGGACCTGTCAGTTTTAGAGGAGCTCGATGGTACAGTCTGCTTTTCTTGAATGTCACAGTGGGTTTAGGCCACAGGAGGGGCCCACGGGAGCCAGTGTAGGCAGGTGCTGGTGGGACTTCGCCACAGCCCTACTGGGTAGACAGCCTACTCCCTCTCAAGGGTGTCTATTGCTGTTTGATATCAAAAAGGAGGAAGATTTCCTCTGAAATTGGGCAAATGCTTCTTCCAATTTCCCCCTTCCCATGCCCTAGAAGCCAGATTCTTTATGCTTCTGCCTTGGGCTTCCCATGGAAGGCTTCAGCTGAAAGCTTCACCCCCAGGGTGACTTCCATGATTTTCCATTTGACTGCCTTCTTTCCAAAAAGCAAATATTTGCTTCTGTGCTCAGTTATTTACAACTGGGATATTTCCTTATGAAACTAAGTAGCTGTTTTTGAAATGTGGAGAAATAAAACAAAACAGACACATTTCAGTTTTACAAACAGGGAGAACAATTGTTCTATTAGGTAATGCAGTAATCCTAAAGGTTTACCTGGCCTGGGCATTGGCCATTCTGAATGGGGAGGTGAAAAGAACAGCACATGGGAAAAACGTTCTGTCAGAGCTGAGTTTACACAGACTGTTAAGAACATGGAAAACCCCCAAACCCTTTTTTTTTATTTATTTTTTATTTTTTTGGCGGTACTGGGGATCGAACTCAGGACCTTGCTCTTGCCAGGCAGGTGCATATTCCACTGAGCTATATCCCCAGCCCAACCCCCAAACCCTTAATGGGGCTCTTACGTGGCTCTGGGAAGGTCAAACTTGTGGCAACTTTGAATGTGGTACATTAAATCTCCTCCGTTGAGATACTCCATCACAAAAAAGAGGTTTTCCTAGGGGAAAGAAAATCCTAACTTTTATTTCCTTAAACATAAAAGAGACAGAAAGAAAACAAGTTTTAAAAAATGGGTTAATTTCAGAAGAACCTGTTCTATCTTGAAATAACCTGTGAAAAGACTGTCAAAGTAATGTTGCTGAAGTACACTTTTAAACCCCAGGCAGGCTGGGGAATGGAGGTGCCATGTTGGGTGCCATCTGCTTGTGTGCTGTGGGTGCAGGTGGAACTTGCCTGCCGGGCCGTGGGGCAGAGTTGAGCCTTTAGTGGGTACAGCTCACACTGCTGCTGAGGTTGATGATGTGGGGGATGGTCAAGCCTGGGCTTCTGACTCTAGAAGCAGGACTCAGAAATACTTAACCACACAGCAGTCAGCAAGTCATCACGGACGGCGTTCTAGGGGGTGAGTGAGCACGGGATGCTCAGTTCTACTTCGTCTGTCAAAGCTGATGAGACAGAGCCCCACTCTGGAAGCTTACAGTCATGCTCTGCTTTATTCCGCTCCAGTCCACACTTCATGTTTTGCAGAGGCAAGCCGTAGTTTTGAGCATGTTCCTCCTAGCAGAGGCCATGATGCATGATATCAGAACTAGTGTCCTTGAGGGGCAGCCATCAAAATCAAGGCTGGGTGCTCTTCAGAGTGTGGGTGGGGTTGCCAGAGGTCACTGCATTTCCAGCCAGCCTGTGCTCCTCAGACTGTGTGAGACAATATTTCTTCAACAAAAATAGTCAAAGCTCTTGGAGCACCCTGAATGTTCAAGGGTCCTTAAGACTCATAGACTCAGTAACTCATCAAGTGTGGGGGCATTTGATATGTTTGTGCATGAATTTGTACCTAAAAATCTCATTGGGTGGATTTTTTTAACAGAATTCACCTTCCATGTGGGTGTGAGACTAACCAAAGCCCTGGGGCATGCAAGGTAATGGTATTAACCACACGCTGGCTTTAGTGACATTCAGTGCCTGCTGTCTGCGCTGAGCTCAGCTTTCTACAAAAGAGGGAAATACAAATATTGTGACAATTATCTCAACAATTCCGGTAAAACTGTGTCCATCTGCTTTTTCCAAAATCATTCTCAGATCCAATTTTCTGGTTCTAATGCTTTTTTAGGTAGAGCACACTCCTGTCTTACGGACAAGTCAAAAGTTTCAGGTGACATAAATCTTAACACTGCTATTTCAGATATCACTTGAGAGGAATCATTTACCTCACTTGCTCACACTTGTCTTTTCCTTGACACACCTATTCCATTGCTTTTGTTCCTGTACATATGATGTGAACAACTTCTAATTTTTACCTTTTTACTCAGAATCATCCTGGCCTCACCCCAGCCACAGGGTGGCATCTTCACTTAGGTACCCGGAGAATGAAATGTTAAACACGTACAGTAAGACTACTTATAACGCTGCTCCAGGGAACCATTCTTTTCAGTGTTAGGGTGCTTACAAAGCCCTACGTAGGTTGAGATTTCACAGTGAATACACTGTCAATTTAGACTTGGAGAAAATGGGGGAAGGAGGATGGAGGCCAAAGTTCAGCCTCATCCCACATGTTCCCCACACCAGCCCCACCTGTTCTCACATCTAAATCAGACTCTGCGCCTCGTGTGAGCCTTTGGGAGTTGAAGCTGCCACTAAGAGAGTCCACAATATATTGGGGTTTGGTACGTAAGATACCCTTACTTCCACGGGAGTGAGAAGACTGTACTGTAATAGTCACTTTATTATTAATTGAACAGAAGTGGAGATTTTTCACGTGTTGGATGCCACATTTAATCCCTCTAAGAGATTTGAAGGCTCCACAGTAAATCTTTCAAAACAACCTGTTCCAGTTCTCATTTTGATGTTAAGTAAAGGATACTGAAAAATCCTATTGTTTATCTTTTGTCACTTGTGATGGCATTGTGTGTCAGCTTAAGTCTCTGGGTGATTATGAGATAAAATTTGGGCTAAATGCTTCCCAGAGGATGGAAATGAAGAGTTAAATGCTGTTGACACAAAGATAATCGAGAATTAGATTTCTTTCTGGGTTCTGGTCATGCAAAATAGCGCTGGTGAACAGGGCTGATAAGAGGGCACAGGGCTTGTACCGCGGTTAATGTTATGTGACTGCCTGACCACTTGCTATGTGACACATTAGCTGATGTAAATGACTCTTCCTGGTGAGTGAGAGGTGGAGTTGTGATAGTGTTGGGAGAAAAGCCCCACAAATCTACCCTAGCTTTAGAGGAAAAACAATTTTCTTCAACCTTCGTAAATTCTTAGTTGGAACAGGCCCTGTAGCAGATTAATAAGAGAAAGATAAATGGGAGCTTATTAACCTGTGTATTCAATTCGCATAGCCTTGGGCGACACCAAGGGAACAAGGAGTTCTCAGATAGGTAGCTTTGACTTCCAGTTTATAAAGCATCTTCAACAAAGGCCAGCATACTTTTAGAGAGGTGACAAGACAAAGGAAAATGACTCTAGTTAATGGCACAGCATTTATTCATGGAATTCTAGTCTGTGAGCTAGATGCTAGGCTGTCACTAAGTTCAGCCTATGCAAAATGGGACATCTTCATGAGAGCCTGGAGTAAATTCCCTTTTCCTAGCGGAAAGACTGCATTTCTGGAATTTTCTCTTTTTCTTGGTGAAAAGATGATTATTAAGCACATTATACTGATATTTATGTAGAGCTTCCCAGATCATAAAATAAATGTTGGCTAGAGGATATGCTTTGTTTGCAAATTTCTACGAGAGATCACTTTCTAGAAATAATGCAGATTTGACATTAGTTAAGAGAGGAATCTTCTCTCTGAACCTTCCTCCAAGGAGGTGAGAAGCATGGCTGGGCTCATTATGGCCCACTGACACCTCTGTAGGAAGTTGCACAGCAAAGGGCAGGGGATGCCTCTGTGTAAGCCCACGAGCAGGCACACAGAGCTGGGCTACTGGTTGGTGCAAACACTTCTGTGCATACACAGGTATATAAGGCCCCCAGGATAGTGAATTGCTTAACCATATGGATTCATCCCACCATGGACAAAGGGTGCAAAAGCAGAATGGATCAGAAGAGAATGTGGCTTCATCCATTTTGGGTTGAAAAGGATGGTTGGAGAGGAAATTTTTTATTAGCCCTGGTGTTTTGTTTCTGAAATGTGCATCTCATTTTCTGAGAAGGAACTCAAGCAGATGTACCTGGAGAAGGGCATCGGAGGGAATGGAGACAAAGGGATAGATGATCTCTAGGAGTTTTGCCTACTTCAGGTATCACAGACATGGCTTTTGGTCAGGTGATTCTCTGGCTAAGTGAATTTTACATTAGAGAGGTTTCTTTGCTCAACCAGGTTCCCACAGGAGGAAACACCCTAAAGTTTTGCCAACCCTATTGGTGTCAAGTGAAGCATACTGATTTGTAAGGCAAACGTTCCTGTTAGGCTTCCTACTATTATCATATGATCTTCCGAATGTGTCCTATGAATGTCCTTCCATTGTCCACTGCATTGACTAGTAAAACAGTAATACACTGGGCTCTTTCCATCCTGGGGGTGAAGTGGTTTTAGCTAGAGTTTGAGAGTACAGTAACATCAGGGCTCTTGGAAATGGGGATTGACTGGATAACACTCATGTGCCTTAGCTAACAGAAAAACGTTCAGTGTACAATTCAATGGCACTTATTTATCAGCTTTCCAGTTTACATA
The DNA here is from genome assembly GCA_004027595.1 of Dinomys branickii. Taxonomy (NCBI): domain Eukaryota; kingdom Metazoa; phylum Chordata; class Mammalia; order Rodentia; family Dinomyidae; genus Dinomys; species Dinomys branickii. The sequence continues at coordinate 74,936 of PVLD010003107.1, forward strand.
AATATACCCAACAGCATACATACTGCTCTGTCTGCTAAAAGTATAAAAACGGGGGAGCCACAGCTATTCATTGCTTTGCTGTGATTTTCCCACAACCGATTGGAAGGACTATTTAGTGTCAATATTCTGTTGATAGATGTATACTCAAACCTCTGTGGCCATTTTTTCATTATTTTCTTGGCCCTTTAAAATGCAAATGATTCTTGCAAAATTATTTAAATATACACATGAAGCACTGTCAAAATAGCCTGGTATATTTTCAGAGAATTCTACCTATTTGCATATAAAGTATATTTCTCAGAGCTTCTACAAATATTTTTCATCACTTGGTTGATGGAACTGTATGTTTTGTATCCTTTTGTACTTATAAAAATATGAGATGTCACTTGGGTGACTCTAAAACCCAGATTCTTCTGTGTTCATTTTCTGTGTTAAAGATCTATATAGTGGGACTGGGGATCTAGCTCAGCGGCACAAGTGCCTGCCTGGCAAGTGCAAGGTCCTGAGTTTGATTCCTAGCACCAAAAAAAAAAAATTAAAGATCTATATAGCAATTGTAAAGGTGATCTGTTCTTGTGGAAGTAAGGGAAAGAGCCAAAATTATAGTTAAGAATAAAAAGTTTGAAATAGTTTGTGAATCAAAAACTAGGGAAACAAGTCAATTTTCAAGTAAGGAATAACTTCAGTAGTTTTCAGGGCCAAATCTTTCAAACACTCTGAGCTAATTGTAGCCCATTGTCCTGGTATCTGTCTGGGCCTCTGCCTTTGTATCTACACACTGTGGCTTGTTTTTGTGAGTAGAGTTGGACATTCCCTTTGGGGCATGGACCACCACAGTGAAGGTTTGCATTCCCAAGTCTGCTCCTCAAAGAGGAAGGATGCACAGATGGAGTGGTAGGGTTGCCCCAAAACAAGTGGCAAGGCCTCCCATTTACATTTGTCCTCTATGCAAAAAGGATCTTGGTGCTTTGGTGAGGATCACAGAGTTGGGTCAGGGCTGTCCAAGCACATGCTTCACAGGTAACAGGTTCCTTAGATGGGGACAGGACTTGTAGTCCTAATGTAGCACATGGGACAGTGTCCTTCCAGGCATACAAAACTCACACACCCCACATCACTGTGGTCACTAATGCTAAGTTTCTGAGGTATGCTGGTATTTAGAAGGCATCTAAAATCTGGAGTCTCTTTTTAAAATTCTTCCTATATTGAACTATAAATTAAATCACCCTAGAAAAACAGGTCTTTTGCTTTTCCACAAGAAGATATCATTAAAAAAGTTTGATGTTGGGCTGGGGATATAGCTCAGTGGAATAAGTGCCTGCCTGGCAAGCACAAGGTCCTGAGTTCAATTCCCAGTACCATTAAAAAAAAAAAAAAAGTTTGATGTTCAGTGGGTCAGTGCTTTTCATACTGAGAGAGAGAAAGAGATAAAGGAGGGAGAGAAAGAATGAGAAGGAACTCAAAAGGGACTCAGAGCAAATGATTCTCTGCAAACCAGCAGATGCATTCATTAGGGCTTGTTTATATTTCTACTGTGAACGCTAATTAGTAGAATTTACTACCTTCCATTGATTCATTAGTATGTGTCAGAAATAATGCTCCTGAATTTCTAGAAGTCTGTACCTTGCAAGAGGGACTTGGGCTCAGTTGGTATTTACTGCCTTAATTGTCCCCTAGGACTTTTCTTGCCTTAACTAACAAATTATTTTCCCTCACAACAGAAGTGCAAGCGGAGCTCTTTCATGCATTGTAAAATTGTTCTTGATGTGGCGAAGTCTCCGAGGGGAGGCGGTGTAGCAAAACCCTGGCTTCCCCCCTTAATAGCTGCTTGACCTTCAGTGGGTCGTTTATCCCCTTGGGTTCCCTCCCTGCCCCTCCTCATCAAATACGGACAATAACAATGTCTGCTTCACAGGGTCACTATGAAGACTGAATGCATTAAAATACGTAATGTGCCCAGAACATGGCGTGGCCTGTAGTAAGTGCCCTATAAATGTCAGCTGTTGTTGTTATATTTATGACAATAGTTATTAAATACAATATTCATGCATATGCACATTAAGTAATGTAGGTTCACCAGCATGGAATAGTGCTGGGGACAGACTGAGTTTCAACATAAAAGGCAAGTTTTCAGGAACATGGGTTTGATGTGAAAATGACCCACTCTGTTTAATATTTTAAAGTTACTAAATTATCACTGCTGTGAACTTGCAAAGAAAGAAAGATGAAAGGAAATACTCAAAATTCCTACTGCTGGGGCTCTTGAACACAATGATTGACTCTTTGCATATCTTTGAATTTTTAAGCATATTTTGATGCTATTTTTTTATAATGAAGAAAATTTTAAGTAAATTTTACTTCTTAAAATTATAAGCAAGCGGTTTTTTTTCATTTCTTGCCCAACGAGGCCATCTATCACCATATGTTTAAATGGCTTGTAATATTTGCAAGGAGGTTTGTAAATTCATGTTTGGATTTAGACTACTGAAGAGTTGTTCTCTAAAGAACAGGAACGTGCTGGCTCCTAACACTACAGTGAATGTGATGCCAGATTAGGGTCCGGATGAGGGGTTGCTTCACTGATAGATTTATGGGAATATTGCCATTTGTAGTACTGGCACAGAAACTTGGGTTCAGTGTTTGAAGTAAATTCAGATGCTGTCCCTTTTACTTCACTTAGGTTGAAACTCATCATAGTTAAATATTATAAAGGAAATATAACAATGTACAGAGCAGAAGAGTCATCTAGGCAGATGTAAAATCAGATTTAAAAATATTTGAATTTTAACATATTCATTGCTTTTAATCAAACTAATACAAATAAAATAGTTCTTCCAAAAAGGGATCAAAAGAACAGAAATACCTAAAAAGGGAAGCATTATTAAAATAAAAATTTATGTTGCAATATAAGATGATTAAATATGAGTGAACTGACAGGCAGCAAAATAAGTTGTATAATTATCACAGGATCATGTTCCATGCACAAACACCATTTAGAGAAAATAAAGGTCCCAGAGCTGTCAAAATATTTCCAGCATAAGATGTTCTTTAGAGGAGGCATAGGCTACTTTGTGAATATTCTAGAATTAGTAAAGGAGAAATTTTCCCATGTAGAAAGTTATTTAATGTAATCTAAAATTACATTAGTGTGAATCTTTAACTTCCTCACGTTATTCTTACATTGACTACATGTTTCAAATAAGAGAGCAAGAGCACAGAAAATGCAACCAGTCACAATGAAATAGTTGCCAAGTAAACACAGGATAAATAAGAATTTCATAGCATTAAAGAAATTAGTTAATGATTTTTTCAAGCCAATGACAAATAATTTTGAAAATGAATGGAGAACTGAGGTCAGAAACATGGACTCCATTTCGAGAAAAGCAGGGTGGGAAAAGAATAATTATATTCAGGTTTTTCTAGGTACTTTTATTTCTTCAAATTTTATTTATTTATTTATTTATTTATCAGTACTATACCCCGACCCCTGCTCTGACCCCTACCTCTATCTCTATAATAACTAATAACATATGTCTATTGCAGTATTGGAGATTGAACCCAGAGCCTCAGGCAAACTAGGCAAGTGTTCTACCATTGAACTACATTCTCAGCCTCTTCTTAAGTTTTATTTTGAGACATGGTCTCAGTAAGTTGTCCAGGCTGTTTTTGAACTTGAATTCCTATTGGATCAGCCTCTTAAGTAGCATGGATTATAGGTGTAAACCATAATGCCCTGTTATAATAAATTTTATATAAAAGAAGCTTCATAGATCTGAGGAAGACATAAAATTAAGATCAATATATTTACTACAAAATATCTAAGTACACTATTACTCTTCTTACTGTACCACATGTTAAATGTATGTAACAAATGCTGCAATGTCTAAGATTACAGATTAACAATATGGAGACAAGGGACTAGAATTCAACTATACTTTGGAATACATCCAATGACAGCCAGTAGAACTAGCTAGGACACCCACCCAGAAGAACTAAGGGGATCCATGTACACAAATCTAACCAAAAAAAGTAAGCCCTGTATAATACTTAGCCCTGTGCCTGGCATGTAGCAAGAACTCTGTGCACATTAACTTTAATGATGTGTTGCTTTATTTTATCACACAGAGAAGAAAGGATGTCATTAAGTGTCATCATAGTCAGCCCAAGGACAGTACCAACAGGTACAAGGTGCTCAGCAAGAGAACAAATGGGGCTCACATGGTTTCATAAGTCAAACTCACTGGCTATTCAGTCACATATGTTCTATGTTCCTGTGTTCAGAACTATACCTTCATAAAGATTAAGGAGGTCAATGATATTTTAGAATTCCTCCAAGTTTTGAACCAGTTAAATGGCCAATGGGGAAAACACCTCCTTCCCATTTCCAGGACAGAACCTCAGAAGACATCTACACAGACCTGGGGTTGTTCCAGTATGGAATTCCAGGGTCCTAGGGCCTGGTTTAGGAATGGGGGTGGGAATTTAGGAAGTGTCACCCTTCAGGTCTAGGGGAAGCAGGTGGCTAGAGGCTGGGCAGACCCCTCTGGCTTGGACCTAAAATGACAGGTAAAGGATAATTTTCCCAGTAAATGAGTTGTGAGTTGAATTGGGTGTTGAGATTTCCTGGAATGGGAAATTTACTAATCATTTTGCATTGACAGTGGAGAAGAGCAAGTGACTGTGAGCAACAAGGCTCTTTGGAACTCAATCTCCTTAGCTGCAAAATGAGGGGGTCTAAATTGACAACCTCTATGACATCTTCCCCCTTAAAAGTTCTTATTCATAGGGTATCATAAGAAACAAAAACAAGAATATAAGAAGACCAATTAATTGTTATAAGCAATCATGATGTACTTCAATAGGTAAATGAGTAAACAAGCTGTGGTACAATTGTACCATGGAGTATTTATCAGTGATGGAAAGAAATGGGTTGCTAAACCACTAGAAAAGAGGGATGCATGCTGCATGTGTATTCCTAAGTGAAAGAGGCCAGTCTGGGACGGCTGCCCACTGCAGGACCAGCCTCCTTTTCTCCTACTTCTTCTTAGGGTCAGGCATTTCTCACTACTCTCCCTGCTCCAAGCCTCTGGCTGTAACAAGCTTCCATCATCCGAAACTCACCTCCTGGGAGATTTCTGTATCGCTCTGATCTGCTCACCCCAACTCACTCCTTAGCACTTTGTCATCTGAAGTATTCTGCTCCTCTTGAGCAACATATTCAACACTCTACTTTTGACTGTCAGTGTGGAGAAGGACATTCTTTAGTTTAAGCTTCAACGTATCACCTATGTGGGACTTCGGGCCTCACCAAGCCATATGACTGTTTGATTCTGGAGGAAGTCTAACAAAAACATTAGTATAAAAGGAAGTGATAGCAGGACCTGTGTCCCTGTGGAAAGCCCCTGGGACAACACTAGACGCCTCACTGAGATATGCCGGAAGGAATGATAACAGGATGGCCAACTAAGTCAAGTCTCATTCCTGCGATAACTGAGTTGTACTGTCCTGGCTAATCCTGTCAATTATTCCTCCCATTTGCCCTGTTGCTGCTTTATGTTTGCATCCTAATAAAAGGCTAAGGGGGAGAGTAATGCAGGCTGCACCCCCAATACTGTCTCTCTTGTTTTCCTTTTTATCCGTGGCACCTCGTTCTCGGGACCTGTCACCCCAGCAGACACTGACTGTACACCAACGTGTCAGCACCTTCCCCAGGCTGAACAGGTAGTCCTTCGTTTCCTCAGGTGCTTTTTGCTAAGAACCCTAACTCTTCTGGTGCTCCTTTTACTTCTCTAAAAGATCGTGTCTGCCACTTTTCTCCTCTTCTGGTTGTGTCCTAAGAGTTGAGCTTTTCTTTGACTTGGGACTATACCTCGAGCCTGTTCAGTAGGTTTGTTCTAGTTCTCATACTTGCCCAGTTTCAGCAGAAGAATCTCACATTTGTTACTTCTTTATCATCTCCATGACAGGATGTGTACTGTAACAATCTCAAATGCAATGTGATCTTTGGCTTACAAAAGAACTACATTTTTAAGTGCCAATTTTATTTTATTGTATTTATTATTATAATGTGTGTGTGTGTGTGTGTGTGTGTGTGTGTGTGTTAGTGGAGATTGAACTCAGGGCTTCACACATGTGAAGCAAGTGCTCTACCACTGAGCTATGTGCCTAGTCCTTAGTGACCCACATTAAGAAGAATTATTGCTCGGAACAACACATATTAAACTGCTCTGTGCAATTTATCACCCAGAAGCAGTCCCCCTTGCCTATGCTTTTACTTCCACTGCTTCCGGTTACCCATAGTTAACTGACATTCAAAATTTTAAGCAGAAGATTCCAGAAATAAACAACTTGTAAGTTTGAAGTTAAGCAGCCATCACCATAAATCATGACATGCCAACTTGACTGGATTAAGAAATGGCTAGGGGATTAGTAAACTACACCTCTGGGTGTGTCTGGGTGATCATGAAAGCATAACCCTGATCCCTCGCCCCTTCCTCTTTGGTCCCTCATGCCCTGCTCTGCTTCCCAGTCTGACGGAACAGCTTTGTTCCACTATGTCCTTCTGCTATGATGCTTTTACCATGGAGTAAGCTAACCATGGACTGGAGTGCCTGGAACTGTGAGCCTACATACATCTCTCCTTTAACTTGTGGGTTTTGGGTATTGTATCCCAGCCATGGGAAAGCTGACTAATTCAACATTGTTTTCAGTTGCTTGATAAAAATCTTGCCCTGTCTTGTTCCATCTACTCTCTAATGTGAATCATCTCTTTATCAACCATATCCATATCATGCAACTTGCTTGTTAGTCACACAGTAGGTTAGAAAGTGACTGTGGAGGAGATGGTTTCTGAGGATGTTCAAAAAGGAGGGAGGCAAGCACAATGCTCATGTCAGTGGGAAGCTGGTGACAATACTTATGGGGCTGACAAAGGAATAGACTGCCCATTGGGTGCATGAACCATGAGGAAACACGAGAGGCATACAAAAGTGAAAAACCTTCTAGGAGTTCAAAAAGCAGGCATGTAGGGGCATATGACATTTCAGATGCACCAGGAGTGCTTTTCTTACAAGTTGAAGAATTCTTGACTATGTTCACTAATGTCTCATTATCTTCTATGGCCTTGGACATAACACCTTAAGCAAACTTTGTGGGTGCAACAATAGTTTACCATAAATTGGCTGTAATCTACTAAATTTGGTAAATTTACTGTAAATCTATTTGCTGAATCACAATTATGCTGTGTGGGGCTGGGGATCTGACGTATATCCAAGTGATTCACAATTTCTGAAATAACAACTTGCCACAGCACCTTAAAGAGAAGAGGCTTTTCATTACTATAAATGAGGGCAGTGTGCAACGTTAACTCTGGTATAATGCAGGGCCAAGTCTTTTGAAGGATGTGGTTTGTGTGGCTTTTTTCTTTTCCTTGCTAAAATTGTAGCAATGGCTAGGGCTCCTAACTCAACTAGAAGGTTTATGCACTAAAGTCCATAAAGCTCTCAACTCCTTTGAGAGCTTTAGATGAGGCATTTTCTGAATAAAATGCTTCAAACTAAACACCTGGCAATTTTAAATGGATTTCACTTTTCAAATATTGGAAATACCAGATACTGGTATTAAAAGGGAGTTTTTCTTTTATTTCAAATAACACCTTGCAGTTAAGATGGTACTTTCTCCACAAAAGATTCAAACTTCTCTGCAAGTGCTATTTTTTTTAAACACTGTCCTTTCTGAAGCATAAAAGGAGAGCCAATGTCACAAAAAAATGTGAAGAGACTTACTTAAAGGGCATTAACTTATGCCCTGAAGCCATCACCAGAAGTAAAGCTTTGTATGTCCCACAAATAGAAAGTGAAACTCAGTTTTCTTTTTCATAAAAGAGAAATTTCAAAGCAATACTGACAAAGAATGTTCAGCTGGTGCAGACTAGGAAGTGCTGAAGAGAAGGTCATGGCGTAAATCCATGGGCACCAACATTCTACCTGCCGGAAGAGGATTGAGGGCATGAAGTTCTGCAAAACCCACCCCGGCTTTCCCTCCAACTCACCCTGAGAAAGGAGTCACTTAGAGATGGTCTCATATCACCTCAAGCTTCTTTTAGGTGTGAAACTGTAACAACTCTTTAAGTTACAGTTTCATATACTTGATAATACTCCAGTATAAAGGCTTTTCAGAATTCAAGAGACACAAACAAGGGGAGGTCTTAGTTCACTTTTAATGTTTAAGAAAAAATTATTTCTGAAAAAACTCCACAGTATTCTCACAGTGTTAGATGCATCTTGGCTTTCCAAACTACTTTTGAAGTGAAATCCTCTCTTTTGAAATAGTTTTATCAGAGATTGAGCAGAGAAACTTTGTCTATGTGAATTGTTTAGCCTAGTATAATGAAGAAGAGAGGGACATTATTGTTCAAGTGGCTTTTGTTTCTTGTAGGTGTACACTTAGTTACTATAGTGGTGTGTGTCACTAGGATACTGGCGTAGTGTGAGTATGGAGGAAGACAGCATCTGGACACAGACAAATTGTAAGGTTCTCCATCGTGTCCAGCAATATGATTGTAGGCAAGTTAGTATTTCCAAAGAACCTTAGTTTTCTCATGGGTAAAATGTGAGTACTAATGGACACTTTGTCAAGGTTATAAAAATTAAATGAGATGATATATTCAAAGTGCCTTAAAACTAAGAAAATAGAACATTACTTTTCATGTTAGGTGGGTCTTTCTTCTTCTACATACTAATTAGAATTACATATAAAAATATATAGAATTGTAATTTACACACATACAATTTTGAAATCCAGCATCTTTGGGGGAAAATACAGAATTTACAAAGAACAGGTCCCTAAAAACTTGTTAAATTAATTTAACAGTAACTTTTGAAATAAATGTGTGAAATGGGGTTTCAAAATTTTGTTTAACTTTTGTCAATTTTCAAATTCCTGTGCCAGTGAATTCTGTTAGATGTATGACACTTTTTCCTATAGGAAGATTTTATGGTGAATTTCTCCTCTATATTTTACTTCATAGAATGTAAATTATGAAAAACAAATATTGAGCATTTTTTAAATCCTGTAGTGCCCAGTCAGTTCCATTCACACTGAAGAGGACACTGGGGAAAAACATGAAATTATAAGCCCATGAACTTTCATGGGAAGCACAGAACTATAGTTAAGGGAGAACAAAGAAATGTCAGTGAGGGCTGCTGATATAGCTCAGCGGCATAGCAGCTGCCTGGCAAGCACAAGGTCCTGAGTTCGATTCCTAGTACCAAAAAAAAAAAAAAAGGAAAGAAAATAAAGGACAGTTATCTTTAGTGAAAATAAAGAAAAGAAAGCCATTCTTCCTCCAGCTGGGACAATAACAACCCTTCAAATGTCTATCTGCTTTAGACTCTGATGCCAGTGGCTCATGTCAGAGCTGAGTGATATATAAAGTCATCGTCATTTAGCTCTGAGAGAATTCACTGGGAAGATGCTTTTGAGCTTCACTGGTGTTCAGGTTTGGACGCAGTAGGAGGTCTGTATGCCTGGGGCTCGAGCTGTGCTTCCCATGGGCACTCGGGTTTGCATGCTGCAAGCTCCCTGCACCGTGGTTCCTCCTTTCTGTCCTGGGCAGGAGAGGCAGGATGGCCTCAGAGTCCCACTGGCCAAGAGCAGAGCCGGAGCCAGACATCACCACATCACCGCTCAAGTGGACAGCTCCCTCACTCCTTGGAGCTTCTTAAATTTCTTTACCGTACAAGGAGCAATTGAAAAATATCATGACTGTTCATATTAAGAAAAACTTATTACTGTGAAAGAGACATTGACAAGAATCGTGGGATAGGTGTGTTTGAAGGGAGGGTATGTTGAATGTTTTGAAGGGGATCAGTGGCAATGTGTCTTTTACTATAATACGTTTTAGAAATTGTATTATAAACATCAGAATGTTTTCTCATCTTCCTTATTCACTGAATCTGATGCTGTGTGAATTCTGGCTCTTCTCCAAAGTCAACATGATCACAAAAGGTAAATGTGTTGGATCAATTTAGCACATCAAGGCAGCTGTTAGAGTTCACCTGAAGACCCCAAAGAGGACTCCACAGCTGCTTCAGAAAATGACAAGCTGGGTAAATGTGTTCAAAGTAAAGAGGGTTAATGGTAATGTGTCTTTTACTGCCATACATTAAAAAAAAAACTATTGACCATATATTTTGATCGACCTGAGTAGTTTCACCTTGCAACAGGTCACACATCCCTCATCGATGACGTCTAAAAATCTCAAATTATTTACTGCACATACTTCTGATAAATAATGAGTGAATAAACTCCCTCAACACCTCCTGAATACTCTGATATTCAAAAGGTGCCCTCCTTGGAGGCAGAAAGCCAATGAATAACTTTCTTTGAAAAATAACAATCCCCTAGAGAAGTGAATGGCTAATTTATCTCATCTACTGCCTGTGCTAGTGTGCAAAGACAACTGTCCTCCAGTGCTCCCAGGGCGATCAACTCTCAGACAGTGTTGTT
>PVLD010003107.1:85544-149500 GCA_004027595.1 Dinomys branickii
CCCTTCCCTTCCCTTCCCTTCTCTTCCCTTCTTTTCCTTTCCTTTCTCCTTTCCTTCTCCTTCTCCTCCTTCTCCTTTTCTCCTTCCCTTCCCTTCCTTTTTTTCTCTCCTTTTCTTCCTTATTCCTAGGTGCTGAAGCAGTCATATTTACATTTTATATGCACCTTCTGGGCCGCCTTTTTTCTCTCTCATGTACTCAGTGTTACTAATACTTTGACATCTCTGGTCTTGTTAAAGCATCAAAACTGCATGGAACTTTAAAAGTATTTCCCATAAGAAGGAAAGAAGCAAAAAAAGTCAAAGCCTCTGTTAAGCAAACAAGAGAAGGGAATACACCTACTTTCTACAAAGTGGGCTTCCCAATAGTCTTCCCCATGAGCTAGGAAAACAGTCACAGCTACAATATATATGCACACACACACACACACACACACACACACACACACACACACACATACACACGTGGAAGAAAGATGTCAAATGAGGCTTGAATTTGCTTGATTGTTCCGTGAAGCCTAGGCTGGCATGTCCTGCAGCTTTCTACAAGTTTTACAATATTCTAAGGGAAATAACAAAATTACAAGCAGTCCCCAGGATACGTAGTAAAACCAGCCTGCGAGAACTCAGAAAGCATTTTGGCCTAGAAGAGGGGGCAGAATTTTCTACTTTGACATCATGAAGTATCTACATTATTCAGAAGACCAGGTGTTTGTGATTATTCCCAGGAGGAAGTTTCTAGTAGGCCTTTCTCTCACCACTAGAAACTTCAGCTTTGCTGCTGATTTAGGAAGTGAGTCTAACTACTGGTCTGTCTTCCTTCTTTCAGGCTTTTTTCCTAAACCCCACAGTCTAAATGCCCAGTGTCCCTTCTGCCTGTTCAGACTAGTTTCTAAGTGTGTTGCTCTCACCTCTTTTATTACAGCCCCTGATTCCCCAGTGAGTTTTATGTATCTCTGTATGTTCCACACTGCTTTGAATAAAGTAAACGGTTGGTACTTAGTCATGTCTTGCTTTCTCTTTTTCTAAGTAAATGCATTATTCACTTTTTTGTAAAACACTTTCTGAGGATCTACTGGGACTCCAGAAATAGTGAAGGAACTCAGGGCACCATCTGCTTCTCCTGCCTGACTTCTCCTCTCTTGACTCTCCATGCTGAAGACACCTCAGAGGCCCTCTGTGGCTCACACTATGACTTCATACAGAAAATGGGAAAAAAATCTACCTTTTATGCTCTTTGGACTTTAATCCCAGGTCCCATATGGGGCTGCTTATTATTTCAGGCTTTGTATAATGGGAATGATGTAAATGCAAGAAAAATTAGGAAAGAAAAATCATAATTCTCCTGCAGGAAAAGTGACCCATGAGAATGTTCATTTCAATGCTATTTAAGTTCAAACAGAGACAATTTCAGATTAATAGCTCACATTGTAGAAGAACACCCACAAATATGAGGAAATGAATACAATAGGTTAAAAAAGCAAGTTACAGAATGGTAGATATTTATAGTGGGTTGACATTTTTATTTGATGAAATTTATAGAAGTGAAAAAATCTAGAAGGATAAATTTCAAAGTATTAATAAATAGTCTACCCAAGTGGTGGGACCAGAAACGATTTTTCTCATAAATGCTTACAAGAATTTCCAAAATTTTCTGAATAATGTGAGTGGAAAGAAATAATTTACAATATTTTCTTAAGGAAAGAAACAGTCTCCCTAGAATGACAGCACCTTCTGACAAGATTAGCATAAGGAAAGGGGGCCCTGGCCCCATGGTCCAGCTGGCCCAGTGATGAAGTCCACGCATGGGCCAGTATTTGGAAGGAAAGCAACAGCATTTCAATCTATTTCCAATTTTTGTCTCTTTACGTACACACATGGCAGATGAACGGGCAAGTTCATGTTTCCCCCTTCAAGTTACCAACTGCTTAGAAGCCTGGTGGTTTTGCTACAATAAACCAAATTCTACAAATCCAAGTAAACCAACAGATTGATCTAGAAGTAAAAGTCTGTCTCAATGGGCTACATTAAAACATTCTAAATAATAGTTCCATCATGTTTAAAGGAGATAAAACTCTTCTGAGTGGATAAATTGATGGGTGGATGGGTGGAAAGTGGACTGAAAGGTAATAAGATAAAAATAAAGACAATGGCCTATGTCTACAAGGGTGGCGCTGCCAGAGGCTTGGCACAGTTTGGAGGTGGCAGGAAGGGCGTTTGAGCAGAAGCCATACCTTGGTCTGGAATGTGCAGAACATGTGTGTTAGAAATGGATGCTCCCAGGCCAAGGACAGGACTCTCTTCTCTACCATGGTACACTCGACATCATCGTCCATCAAAACCACATCTTTCTTTAAAGCTTTTACTGCAAAAAACTGATTGGTTTTCTTGAACTCTGCAAGGAAGACCTAGAAGGAAGAAAAAGAAGTAAGTTTATTTTAGAATTTGGATTCCCACTTATAAAAGATAAGGCAAAGTGATTGAGAGAGGCCTGCTCTGAGAGGGCAAAAGGGAGCTTTTGCCAAGTTTTCTCCATCTTGGGTAGTAGTTGCTGAGATAGAATGGAGCATCTAATTGGTCTAGGATATTACATAACAGTTTCATACTGTCTTTGTACCTTTTTCAAGAGTTTCTTGAAATTATTATTTGATTAGACTGTTACTCTCAAGACATGAAAAACTCTATTTAAAAAGGTATGTCCTGGCTCTCCAGGGACCTATGTGTATAACAGAAATTCAGAGAGACAAAGTGCACATGGAAGGAAGAAGAGAATAACTCGAAATATTGCAGAACTTCAAATATTACTTATAAAGGGTACAAAACTTAGCTTCATATTTCAACCAGTTTCACAAGGCAAAAAGGAAAACTTGAGGGGTATAGTCTTCTTATATGCTAATAAGTAGATATCATTTCATCTGATGACATAGAAACAATAATATTTTTAAGAGCAAGTATACGTCAGATAGTCTGCTGTGCACTTATGTGTGCTATCTAATTTTATTATCTAATTTTTTCATACTGCTATTAACGCTTAGCTTGTAGTAGTACCACTCCCCCGAGTTCAGAAATTGATATAACTAGCTCAAAATTGTAGCATGACTCATTGGAAGAACTAATTCTACAGTGTACTTTTTCCACTTGACTTCATGCGTTGTATGTCAGTAGAGGCCAGATGACACACAGTGACTTTAGATTTTCATATGATGCAGCAGAGAACTCCTGGTAGTGCTAACATGGCATTTAGACTCAAAGAATTCCAGCTCTGGCAGCATTTCAGAGGTATTGGCTATCTGTAGACGTGTGGACAATGCAATTGACTTCCCTGGGCTTCAGTTTCTTACATGAGAAGGGGTAAATATTGGTGCATTCTCTGACTTATATGACAGTCCTGCAAATCAAATGGATACTGATGGGGGAAGTGATTCGTAAACTATAAAATGCTCCCTGGACGACAATCATTAAGAGCACCTGTCATTGAAATATTTTTGAAACAGTGGAGTATATAACTTGAGGGAAGCACATGAAGTTCTCCCTACTTCCTATTCATCTCTCTTCTATTTTATTTTTTATTTGTATATACATATTTCTCATGTAAGAGAAATCACGCAATATTTCAGCTTGTATGTCTGACCCAAGTGTGTCACTTAACATTATGTACTCAGGTTGCCTCCATTTACCTACAAATACCTGAAGTTGATCTTTCTTTTCTTTGTTTCCTTTAAACTGCTAGTTTATGGTAGTTTGTTGAAAATAAAGCTTGTGTTATTATCTGCTTGTTTTTTTGTAAGAATCTTCTTGGTATCTGTCTTGTACAGTGCAACTACTTTGACGATAATGATACACAGTGTAATAACTATTATTATTGTCTCATAATCTGGTTATGAAATTGTTTTATTTTCTCATAAAATAAATGTAGAACACTTGTAATTTGTCTCTAATGTCGACTTTTAGGGAGTGTGGAAGTCAGTGATAGTAAACCAGGACCAGCAGTAGGAATATGAGTGTGTGCATTTAAAACACTGTTAGGCAGATGCATGGTAGCTTAACTAATAGGAGGTACTTAGGTCATCCCAGGCAAATGAATGATGTTCATTTCCCTAGAGAACCTGCAATTTGTCCTCTTGGGCTTAAAAATAGATTTCAAACATGAGTAGGTAGGCTACCATTTTGATGAACACCTACACTTCCTGTGTGGAGTGAAAAGAAAGAAGAAATACAAATTTTGGGGTCTTCTCAAAAGACTGTTGAATGTTGTGAATGAAGAATCCTATCTTGCTTTGGTGTGTCCTCCTTCTGTCCTCCCAGTGGACAGGGGTCCAAGGTCCCCATGGAAAGATAAATTCTGCTTTGGACATAGGGTGGACGATACCTGGAATTCCAGGCTGGCCTTTGGAATATTTACTAAGACATGTACATTTAACTTAAAGACTTTTTCTTTTTCTTTTTTTGAGATAGGGTCTTGCTATGTAGTTCAGACTGGGCTTGATCTCACTATGTAGCCTAGGCTGGCCTCAAACTCACAGTGACCTTCCTGCCTCAGCCTCCCAAATACTGGGGTTACAGCCTTAGCATATTTCTTCTTAACCTTGTCCAAATATAGAAATCCACATGAGAGAAAAGAAAGATAAACATTTCATTAACAACTGAAAGTACTCTTTTGGTAATTGCTTCTTTCAGTAAAACATTCTAGAACCAGCCATAAACTAAGCAGCTGAAAGGCTATTTCCTTCCATATAATGTGCTTTCGATTTTTGGTAACAGGGTTATAATTACACATTAATTGCTGCTAAATTATAATAAAGACGGGCTGTAAAATTGCCTATTATACCCAGATTAAAGCCAAATGAGCTTGTTGTGGTTCACGTTACTGTGGAAATGAACTAAAAGAATTCACAGATTCCAGCTACAGCTTGGAAGGTGGAGTAGCTTGTTTTGAAAGGCAATGGACTGCTGTTTAAATCCAAGCCTTTTGGAGAAAGGGATCATTCGGCTGTGATGGCTGCTCAGTTGCATTTTGGTTTATCATTAACTTCATTATTATTATTATTGTTGTTGAAGATCTGCACTGCATTATTTACCGTAATCTTCACATCAAGTTAATAATAACTGAATAAGTTTTCTTGCCAAAGTATGGTGAGCAGGTGCTCAGCACAGTGCTACCTTTGGATGCACAAATTCATGGGATAGTCTTTCAAAGGAGCTGTGTCTTTGATTAAGCCTTTCCAAGGAGCTGCATCTAAGACAGTAAGATAACTCGGAGCCCTGTTGATACACTGAGTACCCTGAATATCTAGAATCACTTAGAAGTGTATAGATT
Organism: Dinomys branickii; assembly: GCA_004027595.1. Taxonomy (NCBI): domain Eukaryota; kingdom Metazoa; phylum Chordata; class Mammalia; order Rodentia; family Dinomyidae; genus Dinomys; species Dinomys branickii. The sequence continues at coordinate 90,859 of PVLD010003107.1, forward strand.
CTGTATCATTTTTCCTTACACAACTGCTACTTTGAACATTTTCAGCTGTCACTGGTATTTTCATAAATTGTGTCTATTTCTTTCTCCTGTCTTTCTTGTTTGTTCTCCCTCCCATTCTCTCTGCCTTTGCTTGTCCTCTGTAGCAGAGAGACATCTCCTAACTTGACTGTGTGGCAGGAAGGATTTTGAAGAAAGAATTTTTTCATGCAACTGTTCTTAAGACTCTCTAACACTACAGACACTACAGACCTAACTTATGTCCTGTCCATGCCCCTCAATTCATATGCTAGAGTCTTAACTGCTAGTACTTAAAAAAATGTGAACATATTTGGAAATGAGGCATTTGAAGAAGAAATTAAGGCTACATGAGGTCACAAGGGTGGGCCTTAACCAAGTATGACTGGCATTTGTATAAAAAGAATCTTTACACACAGACAGGCACAGACAGGAAGTGCCATGAAGATACAGGGGTAAGGGGGCCACTTAAAAGTTAAGGAGAGAAGTACTGGAAGAACAACCTTGCCAACACCTTGAGTTTTGTAAGACAATAAACTTTTGTTGTTTAAGTTGCCCAGGATGCGGTATTTTGTTATGGTAGCCTGAGCAAACAAATACAAGCCTGAAGACATTGCTAGAAGAAAAATTACATATGAAGTAAAACTAACATTCCATACTGAAGGAAGAAGCAACAAAGAAGAAAACTAAACAAGCAAACAAACAAAAGATGTGTAAGAGACAGTAAATGGCTAAGGAACCTTCCTGTTTCTTTGGTACCCAGAGACATCAATCTCATGAGCATGAGGTATGTGTACCCACAAAGCAAACTAGTAGGAGTCAGAGGCTGCTGTTGCCCTAGAGCCCCTTAAGTCCCCATTTATTTAGAGAGGTCCTCAGTCCTCTTATGACATATCAAGAATGCTCTCTTGACCTCTCTCCACTCTGGTTCCAAGAGCTCAGTTCCCTCTACCAGGGGCGCTGTTCTGTAGTCCCTGGAATCTGGCCCATCAACTCCTGTATCACAGTAGCATACCTTGCCAAAACTTCCTTTCCCCAGCATTTTGTGAAGGATAAAGTCATCAATTTTTAGTTTCATGTGCAGAGGTGGTCTTTCCACGTTTGGTTCAGGTTCTGGTCGATGGCACACTTTCTCAATCCCATCCAACGGAGAGTCCCAAGAGATTCCCTGAGGCTCTGAGAAAGACAAGCCAACGGTCAGACATGAGCACGGAATGATGAAAGTGATTATAGCTACTTAGGGCGCCTGCGCCTTTTCCCACTTCTCATCCTGAGGGTCCATCCACAGTAGCTGGGTAGAGGGCAGGGAGCTCTCCACAGATCAGGCAACTTCAGTACTTTGGTATCTGTCCGCAAGCCTCAGACTGTGGACTATGGACTGTCTCTAGACTAGGAATAGTTTAACTTAAGAAACACATTTCTATCAACAAAATACCACATATGGAAAATAAGTGAGCATGTGTAATAATGTCACATCATGGATAAATAGAAAATTTAATGAAATTCATGGAGAAGAATAATTCTTGTTTGCTTGACTCATGGGCCTCCAGTGGCACTGACTTCTATAAATCACAGTGGGACTGCAGAGAGAACGAAATCTAGTGACTGTTGAAGGTCTGTACTGCATTATGTATTGTAATCGTCACATCAAGGTGCTGCCCACACTGACGATTGCTGAGATGAGGTCTATTCCACTGATTGGTGATTCTGCCTAAATCTAATCCAAACCTTTCTTTAAAAACTTTTACGTTCATTTAGCTCTTGCCTCACACCAGAAGAGGTATGCAAAAATTCGGGGAGGAGGAGGTGATTCCTCCCATGATAACCCTGCTTTTATTTTTAAATACTCTTTCACATTCTCTTTTAAGTCCAAGGAAAGTAAGTCATAGTTTATGCTGATTCAGGTCTCAGAATCATGTGTTCATATCCTCCCAGGAACCACCTTCAGACAGCAGGCTGGATAAAATTTCAGAATGTCAGGAGCTTTTGGCCTGGCTCTTCTTTCCCTTTCTCCCTTAAACATTTCCGGAAAAATCTCTAAGAACAAGAATATCTTCTGTGATATTCCCACTATTATGCTTCATGATAAATTTATTTCTGTAAAATCATTTGATACGGACAGGAAGTAGCATTCTAAAATTCTAAAAAAACATTTGGCTGTTTCCTCCAGATCTGCCCCACTTTCTTCCTCACACCTCTCACCCCCTCTCCTAAAAGGCTTTCTAGTGAAGCATATTTCAATTTCACTTCTAAGAAGTAGGAGTTTCTTAGTTGGTGGTCAGGTCTATAATTGTTAAATAGAAAAGGATCTCATATCTGACCAGGTGAACCCAGAACTTAAATCTAGAGAACTCAGGTTAAAGTTGATTTAGCCTTCACCTATAGCAGACTACTATGGTAATTACCTTTTTTCCCAGTTGCCGGCAAGTATGGTGGCCTTGCTTCATTTTTGACTGAACATGGGAGACCAATTTCAACCGGACCTTCTCGACAGATGTGCTCTGAATCTCTCAAGGAGCGAGCCTAAATTACACGCAAAGAGTCAAATCACCCACCCATTGTGGATGGTCTAGCTCATTCTATTGTCAAAGCGAACAAAAACCACTTAAAACTCCTAAACGCACAGGACAACAAAAGTTCCTCTTCAATACTTTTTTAGAATTCCTTACCTTGCAAGGGCCTATGGCATTTGGTGCACGGGCAGAATGTACTTAGCTCTTTCTCTCTTTTCCTGGGCCTATCTGGAATCTCCCATGCTGTCTACATCCTTCCATGGCCAATAAGCACAGGTGAGTGGAAAAGGAATTCACGGGGGCAGTGCCAAATCTTAAAGAGGATTTACTTTTATATACGAGACTTCAGCCAATGCTAAAGTATAAATGGCAAGGCAAAAACGGCCATGGATTCTTGTTCTGAGGGTATTCTAGTGATGAATTTACTACAGTAAATACGTATTTCCCCTGGGTATTACATAGCTGTAATGTACAGGTATAAAGCTGGCAATAAACCCTCAATAATTTTAATGAATTTATTTCTGCCTCTGCTCATTCTGTAAAGAATTTATGACCCTACAAAGATCCACACACTAGAAATGCATTAAATAAATAAAAACCTGAAAGGGAGCGGCACGGGTGTGAAGATGAGAGATAAGTGCAAGGTAAATGCTTGGAAATATGTTCCAGGAAGTGCTACAGGGCGGTGCGGGTGAGTGGGGGAGCCTGGGTGGACACGGGTAGGGAGTTTGTCCACTCAAGGCCCTCCCTACCTGCTGGGTGCTTTCAATCATCGCTAGTGCTTCAGCCATTAGCTTCTGGTTTATACCACAGAGGTTGGCCACCTTTGTCTGGCATCGGTGATGGACGTTCATGCCACATGCTGAAAGGAAGAAAGTGGATGGTGAGAAAGGGGGAAAGCACCCACTGGTGCTGGGAAACCACTGTCTTGAGATAGACCCAGAGCCTTACTGCTAGAGAAGAAAGTGTGTGCTCACTGTGCCTCTGGGTCGGGTCATGGCTGGGTGGAACAGAGGAGGTTGCTTCTCCCTGATGGCGGGATAAAATGTTGAAACAGAGGAGTGTGGCGTGATCTCACACTCCAGTCTGGAGCCTGTATCTCTTTTTCTGACTGGACTGTGAGGAACTTCTCTATTCTCTAAGCTGAAGCCTTGGCTGTAGCTTCTGCCTGTGAGCGGGACCCGAGAGGGAGGAAATGGTGTGTGTGTGTGTATGTGTGTGTCAAGGGATGCAAGTGGGAGGAAGGGATGCTCTGTGCCATGTGCTCACTTTGGGGACAGGTGCAGTTAATAAATTATAAGAATTGGTTGTGATGGGGCCCTGACATAGGGCACCGCTCTGAGCCCTGGCTGGAGGGGGACTGTCAGGAGAGCTGGGTCTCCTGCAGACAGAACTGACAACATGGGTAAGTTGGGACCCAATGGACTTCTTGACACTCCCAGAAAAACATAGATATTTTACTTATTTTGTTTCTAAAATGCATCTGAATCTATTGAAGTGTTATCTTTTTTTTGGAACAAAGAAGAACAGAAATGGTGGGGAACATGTAAGTCTCAAGATCCTTTTGCTCTTCATCTTACTACGCTGAGACACTATAGAGCCATTTTCTATGTGAACATGGCCACACTTCCTTAAACAGCCACATGGTGATCTTTCCAGAGCTTTTCAATAGTGCTTAACAAAGCCACCTGCTGTTCTTCTCCCCTGTCCCCTTCAGCCATCCTGCGCACATCACCCTCACAGTCCCACCCTTGGGATATAACTCTCCTAAAATTCATGAACATCTTTACTTTGACAGATGGTCTTCTATTCTTGTTAAGAAAACACTACCACCTTCTCATGGCCAGAGGAAGAAAACTTAGTGCTTGTGGCTATCAGAAGTGACCAAGACCTCATTAAAAGAAACTCACCAACAGACCTCTCCAGAATTATCACTACACTTTTTAATTGCAACAAGCAAGCTTTTGAAATATTCTTTGGATTTCCCAGCCCTTTTTCCTCTCCTTGCTTGTCTCATATGTGAGTGGGTGGCAAGTAAAGGCTCCTAGCCAGGTATCCCTGAGAAGGAAATAACTGAGAAGATTTCGAGAGTGAGAGGAAAGAGACCACAGCAGAGAGGAATCCCCTCACCTCGGTTGACCTTCGCAAGTGAGGAGCAAGTGACTGTGGATCTGGGAGCAAGGAGATCTCCACTGGCTTGTAGTGCCAGCGGAGGTCATGGCAGAGTGCATCTAGAGGGCTGGATCCAGGCATTAAGACCCCAGCTTCGGCAAAATCACAAAGTCACCAGGTGGTGCAAAACTAGCAAGCCACCTGCATCCTCACAATGGGCTTGGATGTGACACGAACAGGACCTGACAGCAGGGTATTAAAAGATATTTCCCTGTTTTCAGGACCCCTGAAGACATTCATCTCCATATCTTGTGTGATGACAGGAAGGGTGGAAGGCTACCACAATTACATGTCCCACTTAAGTGGATTTGAAGGTCATAAAGAAAGTGGTATTTCTTGTACATAGGAGTTATCAGCTTAAATGTACATTCATGGCATAAGGACAGAAACTAACTCAGAGAAAAGAAATCAATTGTTTTTCTTTCATTGTTGTATGCCATGGCATTATTTTTGTTTTTTGCTAAAAAAAAGAAAGAGAAGGGGGGAATATTCAAGAACTAGTAGGGGAGAAGGACAAGTGCTGGTTACAGGTTACACAGGGATTGACCCTGCATGACCTTGCACAAGTCCCAAGGGCTTCTGAGGAGGGTCCTGACCCTGCGCTGATGCTCTGTACAGACTCTGTGAGTCCTTGGAATCATGAGTCTTCAACGTGGCACTGCTGTGGTTTATATGTAGATGACACCCCAAAGCCTCACATGCTCATAGGCAAGGATCTGGGGAGGTGATTGGGTCACGGGCTTGTGACACTCATCAGTGGATGAATCCACTGACGAGTTTATAGCTAAAGGTGATGCAGGTGGTGAAGCCTGATTGGAGGAGGTGGGTCACTGGAGGCATGGCCTGGAAGGGTCTCTCCCCTCCTTCCTCCCTTGATTGCTCCATGCTATGAGCTGTTTCTCCTCCACCATGCCCTTCTGCTTTGAAGCCAGCTGACTATAGACTGAAAGCCCTACAAATTATGAGCCAAAATAAAGCTTTCTTCCTTTAAATTGTGAATGTCAGGTATTGAGTCTCAGCAACAAGAAAGTAACTAACCAAGTGCCATGAAGTTCTACTTCTGCTTCTTGTGACCAAGGGATTTTTCTTGGGTTGAGAGGGAAAGGAGTGTGCCTGTGAATTTGTGTAAAGGCAACTGTTACATTATGCTACATAGAAAACCCAAACTTTACTTTTGAAATGTCACTATTAAAAAGAAAAAATAACATAAAGATTTCCAAACTCTAGTTGATAGAATTCTAGTCTCAGCCCTACCTGTTTCCACAAAAGTAGGTAAGTAGGGTTGTTACAAGAGAGTTAGCAGGACCTATGAAATCGTGCAACTTTTAATTTTATCTGCTTATTACACATTTGTGTGAGAAGAGTTTAGCACAGTGAGCATTACAGAGTGAGCACCTGTTTATCAACTACAACTCCTCATTTGTCTTGATTAATTATTCCATCGATATAACATCCAGCTGACATCCTGGCATCACTCACCCTTGGTTTTATCTAGCTCACACGTCCTCAGATAGTTCAACACAAAATACAGCATTTTCTATGTAAATAACTATATTACTATTTCCAATATATGCATAGATATAGTCACAAAAATCCTCTTGAAGCAAAATATTTTACGTCTACTTAAAATCTTTAACATGGTAAGGGTGGTTTTGATAATGGTGATTAGAATTCTGCATGGTCAGCGTGACTGTCATTGGACTTGTTTAGCGGGCATTAGGTTGTGATGTGGGTGGCCCTAGCCACATTTTCTTATCCCCGCAATGTGAAGGAGACACTTATTGAGAATTTAGTGCAACAGAATTGGTATTTCACTTTGCTGTTGAAATTGTAGCTAGCTCTATGCTTGCTTCAGATGGGTACTGGGCTGCAGAAAGACCTCCATTCCCACTGTAATACCGTAAATCTCTGTCACTAACCTATCAGGCGGCAACTTGATCTCTGTGAGTGCAAAGAGTCCCTTTTGTTGACTGTTTTCATGGGAGTTATTGTAGAGGGAGGGAGAGAAGGAGAAGAGATAAGAAGGGAAGAGAGAGGGCGAAGAAGACAAGATAAAGGCAGGTTGGGATCTTGCTTAAGAAGATGATTTACAAGGAGGTAGGAGTAGACTGAGACAAAACAAAGGACAAAGAGAACTAGAGAAGAGAAAACTCAAGAGTTGAGGGTGAAGGCATGTGGAGATGAACAGAGCCGGGGAATCAGGGAGGTTTGGGGTGTTACAGAGTCAAAAATGGAAGATGAAACAGAAGGGAAAGGAGTGGAGGAGAAGGGGAAAGGGACCAGGACAAAGGCAAGGAGGGAGGGAGTTCTTGAGGTGGGTAGGAGAGGGTGGGGGGAAGGAACGGAGGGGAAGGGAGAGAACGTTACACAGAATGGAAGGCAGCACCTCCCGTGAGTGTGAAATAATGCAAGGGTTCTTTGGCAAAGTTCTAATCTTGCTGGTCATGCTATTAAGACCAGCTCTGCCTTAGTAAGTGGGCACTTAGGCTCTCTGGAAATGACACCTGGCCTTAAGACCATCACAAGAGTAACAACTGGTGAGAATTTATTTGTATTTCTATTTACGCAATTAGAATACTGGGAATGTTTTGGCCTATGAGCTATTCTGCTGCCCTGCACCACACCCCGCATATCCACGTGTTCTTGAGCAGGTGTACAGAGAAAACCATGTTAGTGGTACGTTGGGGATATGAAGGGATCCTCAAGGTTCACTTGGACTGCCTGCGCTACCTTGGGGGACGCTTTGGAAACCTAACCCTTCCTGCCTCCACTAAGATTTTGCCTTAGACTCCATGGGGCCCTTAAGTACCATGGGGCTGCTGTAGACTGTCTTTCACCTCTGGCACCTAGAAGGGAAGAGATATTTAGCCCATGGTACATTTTAATTAAGATAGGGCTTCAAGGAAAAATGAAAGGGCTGAGCCGCGTAACGGCTCACCCTGAAAGGTCTGCGCCACGGCAGGAGCCTCCTGGGACCGTGTTATGCAGGCCCCCCCCCCCCCCCCCCCCCCCGCTCCCACGCAGAAAGCACAGGGCTTTGTCTCTTCTGGGGCTCTTTCTCCCTATTCCCTAATCCTGCCACAACAGCATCACAGCTTCTAAAGGGTAATGCCTTAGCGACTCAGAGCTCTCAAGCCAGAACGCTGTGTTTCATTTTTTCTGCGTAGGGCTGAGTAACTCCACCAGCAGGGAATGACAGGCTTGGGCTCTGCTCCGATGTCAGCCCCAAGGGAAGATCAGACAAGGGAGAAGGGTGGGCAGTGCTGAACTTGGCTTCTCACTGGAGGCGGGTTGCTTCTGGAGGAGCTGAGGAGAGAATCTTACTAGCTGGTGCAGAGGAGAAGGCTGGGGCACTGCACAGCTAGACTTGCTGGAGTTAGGAAGAGTCATCCCAGACACTACTAAGAAGACAGCAGGTCAGGTGAGAGTGCAGTGGAGTTCTCAGTGCAGGTTCCAGTCTGAGGAGAAATGCTGGCTTTGGGTCTCCTCAGGGCTGCGTTTAACATAAAGCCACAGGGCCCGCATCTTCAACCTGAGCTTCTGTGCGCTTTTCTGGGCTGTGAATGTGACAGCACTGCGGGGTAGAAGGGACAGAGCAGCGGGGATGTGCCGTCCCAGGACGACGGCTCTCGGGGCCACCCTCACACAAGGCAGACGGTGGAAGTCAGCCCTCGCTACCTCCTTCCTGCCGAGACACCACACAGTGCCCCAGGGGGACCGTGCTCACCCCCCCAGAACTCACCATCACACTTGAGTCCTTGGCGTGCCAGCCCCCATAGGAGGGTCCCACAGTGCTCACAGAAAGTCGGGCTCTTGTAATTGTAGACTTTAAACCTGTGTGGCATGTCTATCTTGAATCTTTCCTTGTGGAACTGGAAAAAAGGCAAAAGGTGTGATTACATGAATGTCCCTGGGGCCCAGATTTTGATGTTCTCACAGACACTTTAGCTTAACAAGAACTGTAATGCAAACATAGGCACTGTGTGCTTTTTGGCCTTTACTGGTACCTGTCAGGTTCCTGTCTTGTTTGAAGATTGCGGAGAGCCCGTGGCTCTTCCGGGTAAGGCTGAGCTGGATGTTGGCACATGCTGAGCACACAGAGACCCTTAGCAGATATCTAAGGCATCAGACAGACAGGTGAGCCTTGCAGGAAGAGAGGATGGGGTTATTTATCTAATGGGAGCTGAGGAAATGCTGCTTTTGTTTAAACAGATGAAACTGTCCTTCCTGCTTTAATATAAATATTTCCTTTTCTCTTTTGGCCCAGAACTAGCTCTTAACCTTTGGAAGGATACTAAAAATCCTTCTTCTAGAAGATGAAATTAGGATGAAAGCCTACTAGCAGCGTGAAGCATTTTCACACCCCTTATTCATGAACTGAATAAAGGTGCCAAGAGGCAGGTAAGAGCTCCCCCCACGAAGAGAGGACACATGCCACACGTGCCAGCGGGTACACTTGTGGCATCTCCTGAAAGCCTCAGAACACTCCACTCGAAGGAGCCTCTGTTGCTGCCCTCCCTTGGTAGGTGAGGAGAGCAGGCGCAGAAAGGGCAGGAAACTTACCCAGGTCACATTGCCTCGAGTCTGGATAGCAAGGAGCTTGGCAGTGGGAACCACAGCCCCGCCATTCTATTTTCAGTCTCCAGAGAAATGTAATTTAAGGAGAGAGGTGGGATGGAGAGAGATGCTCATGGCAGATTTACTGCAGGATTTTAAAAAATTTCCCAGAGTTTAAATTCTCTCCTCCAGTCAGGTTATTGCCTAAACACTAAGAGCAACAGTAACAGCAGCAGCGCTAACACAGCAATAGCACAACCCCATCCCCAGTGAGAAGGCCAGTGTTCACGCGCAGCATGGAAAGTTTTATTGCCAGGGACACAGCGCAGTGGCACAGCGCCTGCCTGGCAAGCGTAAGGTCCTGAGTTCGATTTCTGGCACAAAAATAAATAAATAAATAAATAAAAAGTTTTACTTATTTAAGTCTTATAATCACTTCGGAGGTTTCTAATTAAACCATTTGCTGGAGGACCTGCACAGCAAAGAAACCTTATTTGCTAACACAGTGATAGATGCTATTGTCCCTGCGGTGGCTATCAGCACCCGCTCCATAGAAGAGCTGTTTAGAATTATTTAAAAGTTGCTCAGAACCTACACTAGTTCTTTTCAATCACCACCCCCAAATAAATCAATAATTTTCAAAGCCCATTTCCTGTCACAGAGTATGAATATGGTAACTGAAAGGCCAAGGCTCCAGATAGAGGGAGTGCGGGTGGGATCTTTTCAACACGAAAGCAGAACATGCACAGGGTTGGTGAAGACTGCAAAGGTGGCAAGCTGGAATTGGAATGCACGTTTAAGATACACGCTGGGCTTTGAAGACTTGGTAGGAAAAAACAGCGTCAAGTATCTTACTATTTTTTATATTGGATATATGCTGAAATGGTGATATTCAGACATACCGGGCTTGATAAAATATATGATTAGACTGAATTTCATATGTGGCTTTTTCTGTTACTTAAAGTGGTTATTTAAAAATTTAAAATTACACATTCAGCTCTCAGACTGTTCTACTGCAGCTTTACGTACATAAAAGGGTCCCCCAAATGATACCTTCCTGCATGAGCACAAAATCAAGGTATCCCCAGAGAGTACAGTATCACCCACACAGACATTTATTCACTGGACTAATGATTTCCAATAGTCACCTTGTGCCACCACTTCCGTTACCCACAGAGGTTAACAGTGATTGCTCACAGTTCACGATTTTTGAGAATAGCTGACAGCATCAAGTAAAGGCAGTAGGCCCGGAGCTGGGCCTGTGTGAAGGCCCAGTTTGGTACAAGCAGAAACTCCAAAGACGGCTGTTGGCATTTTAACCTCAGGTTTGCTACTCGTAGGTGACTCACTCTATAGAAACTGCTTTAACCACACTGAGCCAGACCAGAATCACTGGGTACTATGAGATTAAGCTCCCATAGCTCTAAATTTGGAAGGATGCTCTTTTTCTTTTCTTTCTTTTTTTTTTTTTCATGTACTGGGAAATGAATCGAGGGCCTTTGTATTGAGTTGCAGCCTCAACCTTTTAAAAAACATTATTTTAAATTTTTGAGACAGGGTCTTGCTAGGTCATTAAGTTGCCTGGGCTGGGCTTGAATTTGTAAATCACCTGTGCTGGGATTACAGGTATGCACAATCTACCTGGAAAAATTCAACCAATTTGCCTTGTCTACCTGCGTCTTTGTCGGAGAAACTCACACATCTGGGCAGGGTGGCCCTGCCCAGATCCAGTGGACTCTCACCTCTGCTCGGCCATCCTCCCCTGCCTTCTCATCTCCCATTACTTGCCTCAAAGCCACTCACGGCCTTCTCTCCCTTCCGCCAGGGTGCAGACTCCACCGAGGATATAAACTAGCTAAAAGGAGCTTCCTCACTGCCCACCAACAAGGCTGAGAAGTTTGATCCTGGCCTGGGCAATTTAGCCACTTAGTGAGACCCTGCCTCAAAATAAAAACTAAAAAGGACAAGGAACCTGGCTCTGTGTGAAGGCCCAGGTTCAGTGCCCACTATGGCAGGAAAAACTTTCATTGGCTCCCACGTTGCCTTACGCCTTTCCTGTTGGAGTTGGTGATGTGGCACTTTGTCTAACACCCATCTCCACAGAAGCTGAGACCCCTTTCCTTCTTGCCAGCAGACTGGCTGGCTCTGCTTGGCCATCGTTCTCCAGCTTCATCTCTCTCTCCTGGCGTGGCGGTGTCTCCCACAGCTTTGTGAACCCCTCCTTCCAGTTACTGGTCCGCTTTGGTGATCTTCTGCATAACAGTAAATCAGCGTGCAGCTTGTTTCCGTGCCATCTTGCAGTCACCTTCACTGTGGACCAGGTGCACTAACAAGTCCATAAACCTCCCCCCTCTGATCCAAGGGCTACAAACACCTCCTGTGGTCCTTGTTTTCCTCAGCATTTCAGCAGCATGGAACACAACTCGCCCCTTTCCTTTCTGGCTCTAGAACCTCATACGCTCCAAGTGCAGGAAGCACTCTTTAAACCTGGGCCCTCGGCCTCTCTCTTCCCTACCTAACATCTGATTTAAGAGCCCTTTGCATTTAGTCCTGAGTTCTCTTCTTTCTTGATTCCATTACTGGGGATCTCTCCGACAGCTTTTACGCTCACTTGTGCGACATCATCTCCCTCAGACTTGCAGAACTTGTAGAACTGGTGTACTGGCTCATACGAGTCCCAAGCTCAAAACTGTCCGTGGATGCTTCCGCTTAGCTGTTCCCAGCTTCTCAGACAGGACTGTCATGGGAGTCACCCTCACTGCCCTCTCGTTCATTCTCTGCACCCATCCCTTTAAAACGACCCAACCACTTCTAAAATAGAAATCACTTGAAAGTCTGCCGACTTTGCTCCATCTCTGCTGTTACCACCCTGACACAAACAATCCCCCTCTCTCCTGGTGTGACTCCTGCAGGAGCCTCTGGCTTTACTCTCACATCTTAAGACGCTACTTCTCCTATGGCACCACAAGATGAGCTTGTCACTGTAAGCCCCATGATGCCCAGTCACTTTCTCAGGCTTTGAAGGATCCCCACATGATTTAGATCCTGACAGATTCCCCAACTTGGGTCCCCTTTGCTCTGGGCCTTGTGGATCTACCATACTGGTCTCAGTGTAGTTACTGGAACATGCTAGACCCTCCCCCTCCCAGACCCTCCATCTGTGTCAAGGCTTCTTCCTCCTGCTGGTTATAACTGGGCTCCTTTCACCTTCAGGTCTCAGTTCAAATGCTCCCTTCCTGAGGGAGACGCTCTGACCACACGGTCTCCTTAGGCTTCCCGCTGATTTTCCACTCTTGCACCCTGTTTGCTCTCTTTATAGCACATGACATTAATCAGAACGATCACTGTATGTGATCAAAATGATTACTGTGTGTTTCTCCAACTTGGCAGAAGAAGGCAAGACCGTGCCTGTTCTACACTGTGCAGTGCATCTGACACAGCATGCTATTGCCATGAATTAGACACCTAAGAAATGTCTGTTGAATGAAGAAGAGGGTGAGAGGAGGAAGAGAAAATATTTTATAATGACAGGCTGCCTGACTTTCATCTAAGATTCCCTTCTCTATGAGGTCACACCTAACCTATCTGTAGACTAAATCTCTAGGTTCATTCTGAATCAGATATTTCTGCTCAAGACAAGGGCTACCCTTTTGCTACCCTATCTTATTAACCTTGTCTCCATGCTTCACATACTTACGTCTCCATACTTCACAAGCACTTGCCTTTATTCACTCTGTTATCGCCACTTCCAGCTGCACACGTCACAAGGCTTACTGTCATCTCCCTAACCAAGTTATGCTTTATGGCCACTTTCTGTTACACTTTTTTTCTGGAAAACTTCCTACTATGCTTTTCTTATTTGTCTCCTAGATTTGGTAGCTCAATAAAAAGTTTTGAAAAAGAAAGGATTTCAGTGAGATTCATATTGATGGATTAAGGATTCAAGTTCAGGCAGGTATTATTACAAAGAACTAGGGGGCTGTAAAATTCAGTATCAGGGTAGAATCATTGTACTGCAGAGAGGATTCATACATACCATGGTTTCTCGGCTATTGATAGCTGAGCCTGTGCACTTAGCTATGACTTTATCGATACACTTCTTGTGAATTGCTGCATTACATTCTGAAAACAAACAATTGTGATTTAAGATTTCTAGAAGTTAAGGTGAAATTAAGTTTAAAAAACAGTGACAATACAACAGAAATCCTTCCTACTTACGTCGACACTGGTATCCCTGTTTGTTCAGACCCCTGTAACAAAGCATATGACTGATTTATTTGGATGTTCATGTTAATATCAGAAACCATTTTATTTTATTTTATCTTATTTAGTACCAGGAAGCAAACTCAGGACCCTGCACTCACCAGGAAAGTGCTTGTGCTACTGAGCTATGTTCCGGCCCAAGAAACCATGGTAGAGGTGAGACAGATCTCATGGCTTCCTAGGGTCACAGGACACTTTTGCCAGTTAGTAGCCCCAGTGTATCATTTGCCAAGATTGTATTTTAATTTTAAGCTACTTTAGTAAGAATCTGATAATTAAATAAATGAATAACTATTGACTTCTTTTTCATGTTTGTATTTTTCAAGTGAACAGAGAGATTACAATGCCTAAACAACATGCATCACAGGCCCCTGGCAGCAAAGTTTCATGTCTGATAGTTAAAAAAATCATGGTCTCATTGGAAAGTTTATTGTCTCACTCATCTACTGTCTTTGTTTATATGTAGATGAACAAAGGTATCTGTAACATATCTTACTTCCTCTTTTTGGGTGAGAATATTTGCCACCACTAAAACTCAAACCTAAGACCAATTCCAGAGTAACACTCACTGTTCAAAAGAAGGAGATTCAAGTAATTAGAGGGAAACAAGTTAATAAAAATCCATTAAAATATTTTTGACCTTTGTATATGCTAGGTCAATCTGAGTCATGCATGAACACAGTCGGTAGGAGCCCAGGAAAACATTCTTTAATAGACACAGATGCTGAGAACAGAAACAGGAGTCATTTGAAGTCTTGATCCTACCACAGCCTCTGCTATGTGGATAACTGAGGCTTAAATTGGCCTCTGAGGCTAAGGTTCCCCTAAGAGGACCATCCATATTCAAACCACCCACCTCAGTGGGAAAGCACTACCTTTGCTCACAGTAGCATCACTACACTTGGGCTATTGAAGTGGTAGAAATTTTGACAATAAAACTGTACTCATAGTAAGGACATCACCCCTTGTGTTCTTTCCCTGTTGCACCCCGCAGCCTACCATTGAGTCAGAAACTGACATTCTTTTGGCTTTGTTATGGTTTGGATCTGAAGCAGCCCCTCTGCCTATGGTCACAGCTAAAGTACTGGTTGCTAGCTTTTGGCTTTACTGGGAAATGTAGAAACTTTTAGGAGGCGGAGCTTAGTGGAAGGAAGTGAGGTCACTGGAGAAGTGCCTTTGAAAGGCATACTGGGACACCACTCCTTTCCTCTAGCTCTCTTTTTTACTTCTCAGCTACTATGAATTGAGTAGCACTGCTTCACCATGTGCTCTTCACCATGATATTCTGCCTCACCACAGGCCCGCAGTTACAGGGCCCAGCAGCTACACACTGAAGCCTCTGAAACAACAGGAGAAGAAAAGTTTCTTCCTTTCAGATTGATTTTCGTGGGTGTTCTGCCACAGTAAAGGAATGCTAATGCAGGTGCTTTGCCTGAGGGGACCTTGTTTTACGGGAGCCACAGTATGAAATGCTCATGTTGAAGCACATTGTGTAAACCTCTTCAGTATGACCAAGGCCACTGCCAACGCTTACCTAGGACCTGCCCTCCACATATTCCCCCACAGTGGAACACAACACACTTTGTGGATTAAGACAAAATGCACAGCCTACAGCTTGGAGTAAAACACCAAGTTACTGTACCAGACAAACTCATGGCAGACAGAACAAAAGGTGGGTTGTGGGAAAAAAGTGGCGGTGAACTCATGGCACTTGACATGGTGGACTTTGGCCTGTTTGATGGCTCCTCGGCGGTGATGCAGAGCAAAGAAGCCTTCAGCCTCAAATTCACTCAGGTCTTTTGTGTCTGCAGGCAGAGAAGAGGGGTCAAGGTGAGATTCTGCAATATGGTGGTCACAGTTGGGTGGGGACAGTGGGAACTGAGTGAGAAAGAGAAGCAGACAAGCATTCATCACCCACAGTAATAAAATTCCAGCTACTTAGTAAAGTGGGTAAAATACAAGCTTCTTTCCTTAATCCTATAATAAGTAATTATCACAGGGTGTATTAGAGGACTGAAATGAAATTGGGTGGTTGGTTTCATCCTTCACTCTTTGACTGAGCTGAGATTACTCTCAGATTTTAAAACCAGAAATCAGCACTTTGAAGTCTTTATATAATTCTAGAGAATAATGTGGCTGAGAGTAACTTGGAAGCTGCACTTCTGAGGTGCCAGGACACTTTACAGCTGACTGTGTTTTGTCAGCAGCACAGACAGTAGGGAGCTGCACAGCCTTTTGTGTGAGGACAAAGGAACTTTGAGGAGGGACTTATGTTCTGGTTTTTGATGGTCACAGTGACCAGATACACTGTACCAGCTACAATCTGTACTCATCAATGCAGGAAGGACCTGAAAACTGATAACTGCATTTTTTAAATGCATAGTTAATCCTGTGTATTGTCTAATTATCTACATCAGACCATCAAAAACACATGCATTCAATCCACCTCGGGCTTGTGCATACTGGCGAAAGTGCTTTGAGCAGCCACTGTGCAGAGGGCCCTATGCCCAGAAGACATCATCCCAAAAGGCTGAAGGGCCATAAGATGGTAGAATTCTGAAAACATGCCTGACATTCTGAAATGTGCTTAAGGCTCAGGACCCTAAAGAATGCCGAGTGGTGGGGTGATCATGGCTGGACAGCGTGATGGACACTCCAGCAGGTGAGAGAGAGAGTAACACGGTAAATAGCAAAAGGAAATTATCACCACTAAAATAGAGCTATTAAATATCATTATTACAATGGCTAAAGTCATAATACTATAATAGCTTGAAGATTCTGAGATCACTTATTGTACTTCTTTTATTTTTAATGCAAAAAATTGAAATTTAGTGAGAATCAGAAGCTCATGAGATTTTAAAAATATAGAATTAACATTATGAGCCATGCTGGCTACAGTGACTGAGGTCTGAGGATGCAAATGTTGCTGCCGAGGTACTTTACTTTTACATTGCTAATGTTGACTGGGCTAGACATACACTAGGGAGACAAGAGGGACTGGGCGGGTGGAGACCTCTCCCCCAACAAACTAGCCAAGTCTCAAGGCTCATTTTAGGGCTCATATCTTCCTCCCAGTGGTTCACAGGTCTGTTTCATGGCAACTCCAAACCCTTGTCCCAGTAACCCTCTAAAGAGTTCTACAGAGGGACCATACAATTCTGCCTATTACTTTAAGGCTGAGTAACTCAGGTTGTTTTATTGGGAACAAGGATGGAAATCGTTAGGCTTAGTGAATGAAAGATTAAGTTAAAGGTTACTGAGTTGATTAATATTCTTCCACATGTTCTGATACGAACGTGCAGACCTATTTACCACTTTTGCCTGAGATAATAGGTTATGTTTTGGTAGGATTTGATTTCACTTATGGTTTGGTCAGAAGCAATGAACTGAAATGAAATAAAGAATAAAAGTACTTTCAATTCAGGGAGTGAAAGTGAATTAGTCTGGAACCCTAACTATATTACACATACATGTACAATAGTCCAGGCATTGGACTACTATACATTTAACACATATCAAAAAATTCTAGAAATGAATTTATTCCCTTCTTCCTCCCTTGTAGTTTTGCCCACTAGCCAATTCAATTGTTATAAGAAAGTAAATGAATAAGAACATGGGATTTAATTCTTATTTAGATATCAACTATGTTACTTCTGAAATAGTTTGTCCTCTGTTTATTTACTGGCTTGAATAAGCTTGTTGTTGTTTTATATATGTATAGGTTTGATTATGTCTTTTAAACCAATGGATCCAAATCTTTTTATTTAGTCTAATGTATCACTTATTGACAGTTAAACACAACACTTATGTTTCCTGAGCAGCTAAGCACAGATGACTACACTGAATGTTGTGACAGAATCTGAGATGGTATTCCTAACCTTGAGCAGCTGCAAGCACAACAGGGCACTGTGGTGCTCCCACAAAGAACAGCTAGCTGTGTGAGACTGTATATGACAGTGTGGTGTGGTCTCAAGGATATGGATAACCATAACTTTTAGGATGCGGGAAAAGGAGGCACTAGAGAGATTAAGAGGGGGAAGATGAAAAATTAAGGGGGAAACTTAGATATGTTTACATCATATATGTAAAAAGCATGCAGCTTTCTGCACTGACTGATAGAAAGTAGTCAAAGAAATTGAAGCTAAGAATCAGGAACTTGCTTAAAAGATTCATAATCTCATAATCTTGGAGAAGCCTATTTCATCCAGTGGGTTTAAGAACTGAGAAAACAGCAAAGAAAAAAAGACTAATAAATATGAACTGTGCTTTCAGGAAATGTCAGGGAGGCTGAGCATAGTGCTGCAGGCCTGTAATTGCAGCACTCGGGAGGCTGAGGCAAGAGGGTTGCTGTGAGTTCGAGACCAACCTGGACTACAAGTTGAGTTCAAGGCAACCCGAACAGGTTGCACAGGTACAATGGTTAAAAAAGAGGCTGTTTCCATGATAGGGGATGATGCCTGGTACAGTGTGTCTTGGCAATGAGGAGGAAGCCACAGAGAAGGGAGAGTTGGAGATGTTGGGAGAAAGTGACTTGATAGAGCAGGAGTGCTGGGATGAGACGCTTAAGGTCAAAAAAGGGAGGGACTTTCTCTGAAGCACAGGAGCAAGAAGAGGATGCAAGAAGCAGCCACATTGTAACACACACAGACAGAAGACAGAATCCCTAACAATATACCTGCCCAATGTCGACCTCCTGGAATGAGAGAAAAATAAGAAACCCTTAGAAATCAAGGAGGATGGGCATGTTTGAAACAGCCATCGTGTGGGAATCAAAGGAAATGAAGGAAACTTCTAAGAGTCAAGGAGAGTTAAACTGAATGGTACAACAAACAAACCTTCATCCTAAATAGTGCTGGAGTTAAAAGAATAAATAAAACATCACCCAATCATTGCTGTCTTGTAAGAATTGAGTGTTTAAAAGGAAAGGCAACTACGCGGTAAATCTCAGAGTGGAAATATGCCCAGGATACTATGTGACCATGGAGGTGAAGACACTGCATCAACTCCGGCAGACAGAGGTGAGAAATAGAAAATACTAAACAAAGAAGGTACAAACAGCAAGGATTTTTGAGCTGAGTTCTGAAGAATAAATAATCCTACTGATGTGCAGGAGAAAGCATGGTGGGGGCAGGCAAAGCTATTCTTTCCAGGGGGAAGAGTATGAGGAAGGACACAGAAATACAGGTTCTCAGGACATGAGTGGGGCCCTGAAATAATGGAGTACTGTTAGAGTGGGAAGGGTGCAGCAAAAGAGATCAGTGGGCCCACTTGGAGGATGTACAGATGTGAGACTGGCTGAATATTTTCTTGTAGATAAACTGCCAGCGCTGAAAGACTGTAGCAGTGCAGAGAGAGAGTACAGCAGAGCACGGGGTCAAACGGAAGCTGAGTTTCCATTCCAGCAGCCTCATGGGAGAATGAGTGAGACAGTAAGGATGCAAACAAGGCAACATTGAAACACGTCAACAACATTGACAGAGATTATGGACTAATGCAGGAGGTAAAAAAGAAAAGTATAAAAATTACTCCCAGGTTTTGTGGAAGATGTAATAACAAACTGAGATGGTGAGTACAGAGGGAAGAATTACTGGTGAAAATGGTTGAGTGTACTTTTACTATGATTTGGTCTGCCTTTAAATCATATAATTTAAATTCAACAGAATTTAAAGTACAGGAAATCTAGTTGGAGAGGGCAAATACATGAGTCTGAAATACGGGAAGATTGTCTAGCAGCATCCATTTGTAACAGACTCAGCGGAGTGGTATTTTCTAGCAAATCCATAGAAAACGAGAAGGGAGAACACAAGGCTTGGAGACCAAAGGTGGAGAGGGAACTGATGGGAGCCGGGAACATTTCATGGGGACTAAGGTGGATGAGGAGTTAGTGCCAGAAGTGGGCCAATAAAGGGGAGGGAAGAGAGAAGTTTAGTACTTACTGAATGAGAAGGGCAGAATTGACAGGGGAGGAAAATGAGCTCCGAGAGCAAGGACTGACTCTGAGTCCTTAAAGTTGGAGAATTTTGAGTGACAACGTGGGGGTGAGGGTTCATATCTGACTGAAGAGTATGTGGGAAGATGTGAAATAGGAAGGAGGTGTATCAGGTGATGGCGAATTTTTAAGCGACAGGAGTGCTAAGTGGAAAACAAGGGAAGAGGAGGAAAAGTGACTCAAGCGCAGAAATAAACAAACGGAAATTTTCACAGAGCAAGTCTGCAGTGATTTGTGAATGGAGAGGCGAGCGTTTACTTCATTATGTGCTAGGGAAGAGTACAGGCTTCTGCTGAAGAACGATTCAGGAGTTGTAACGGTCGATATCATTGTGTCAACTGGGGGACTGAAGTTTAGAAGTTTAACTAAGTGACCCAGCAGGGGGCCAGGAGCCTCACTTTATAAACCTCCCGAGCTTGTGGAAGAGGAGGGCCTGGAGATGGTGTGGGCAGATGGCCTGCATACAGTGTAAGGGAGGGAAAGTTCTCCCGCTTTCTGCTCTTGTAGTTTTTGCTGTCTTCTGCTGCCTTGTACTGGTGCCCCTCTGCCATGCTAGCCTGTCTTGTAGCCCGCTGATTACAGATCGAAACCTTCACAAACTGAGCTAAATAAACCTATCCTTTCTTAATTTTGGGCATCAGATATTTTGTTTCAGCAACAAGAGAAAAGTGACTGACACAGGAATCATGATATTATCTAACTGTTATCTAAGTTAACATCTCTTATTGTCCAGTCATTTGCCTTTTCTTTTTGTGTCCTCATTGCCACCATTCTCACCATCATTTTCCCAGTGTAGCTATTTTAGATTTCCTCAACATTATCCCCTTCAAACCTTTCATTTCAAAATAATTATAAAGCACCTCCACTGTGCATTTATAATAAGCATTCTCCTTCATCTAGACTACCATAAAATCTTGCTTTCTTTCAGATTTTTTTTCTTTTATTTCACTCTTGTTACCACACTCCTGGATTCTCATCTTTTCCCTGCACCATAAAGGAAATTCTATAGACAAATAATGGTTAATTACATGAGTAAGAGAGTATATTCTCATTTGTTCAAAGCATGGCTGAAGTCTACAGATTCTTCTTGTATGGTTTCTATGCCCACCAGCAACATATATGACTCCTCTGATTTTAGTAGGGCCAGCCAGTCTACCTGGCTTCCTCATACTACCTAGGCCATGTTTTGCACAAACCTTCATTTTTAACTCAGAAAAGGTAGAAACCCTAATTCTGCCTCTTTCAATGAGCACACTATGGAACATTGTGAATGAAGGTGATTCATACTTGTCTCTGGGTTAGTCAGTGCTCATATAGTGTGGGGATGTAACTGTTTTCTAGCTGTTTTACTCATATCACCTTTCCAATCTGTGTTTCCTCAGTGTGAGAACTCATATTTTGCTTTTCTGAATTCCTTAGGAAACTATTTCTATATGTAATTACAAATACTCTTAAAATTTAATGACATCTTGCACTTTCTTATCATCAACAAGGAATTTTCTACTTAGGTCATTTCACAATAATGGTTACTGAAAATTAGATTTTTGGACATATGAAAATTTAGAGATAAGTCTCAATTTGGGTTTCGTTTAAGAAATTTAATATTATAAGTCTTTAAATATATTCCTGGGCTTGTGTAATTATCGTTCAAGAAAGAGCACTGCTTTCACCTCATTTGAGTTTGCTTTCTTATTTTAATGGAACATGTAAATCCCATGGTAACTGGAGAAACATCTATGCAATTTTATTTCAAAAGCAGAGATTTTTTTACATTATTTACAAAGATTACTTTCTGTCCAGTGGAATTTTTCTCCAGTTTTCATTGCATTATATGTTGAACTAATAGGAGGGTTTACTTTTCTTATTCAAGAAATTCCACACTGTTGCCATTATAACTTGGGCTGGTGATTTTACTGATCATTTGGGTGTCATTCACATTTATCGCATTTACTCAGCTCACAAATAGTAAATTATTTGTACTATACATCTACAGACTGGGGTGGCATTTAAAAAAATTCTGAGCATGTTTTCCCCCCTCAGGAATTTTAAAATTTCTTTTAAAAAACTTTAATATGGAAAAATTTAAATTTATACAAAAACTATGCAAATACTGCCATCAGTTTCCGAGTATCAGTCATTCATGTTTGATGATGATCAACGTATGGCTACTGTCTTCAGTGGACTCCATCTACTTCCCTGCCTGTGCCGATGGATTGTTCTGAAGCAAGTCTATGCTGTCACTTTATTGACAAGTATCTCAGCTTATATGTGTAAAAGAGTAAGATTCTTTTTTAGTGACATAACCACAATATCATTATCACATCTAAGAAATTAATAACCATGCCTCATATCAATAAATATCTGGTGAGTATTCAGGTTTTCCCCAATTGTCTTGTAATATTTTCTCCTCTAATGTATTTGTTTGAATCTGGAGATGTAAGGAATTATATGTGTTGAGTAAAAGCACTGTAAGTCTCTGAGCTAGGACTCAGTTGTCACAGGTATAGGTTAAGCACCTTTAATCCAAAAACCTGAAATCTAGAATGCTTCACAATCTGAAACTTTTTGAGAATAAAGCAGGAAATATTATCTATGAAACTTTATTTCCTGTACAAAACTATAAAAAATTGTTTGAAATTACCTTCAGACTATATGCATAAGGTATATAGAAAAAATAATTATGTGTTTTGATTTGAGTCCCATTTCTAAAGATATCTCCCAGTGGATATGAAAATATCCCCAAATTCAAAACAGTCCACAATCTGAAACCCTTCTGGCCTCAAGCATTTTGGATAAGCAATATTCAACCTATAGCAAAAGTAATTTAGGAAAAAAAATAAAATCAGTTTATGTTAGTAGGTTCACATGTTCATTATGAGGTTTAGGGTTTTATGAGTAGCAGCATTTGACTCATTTAAACAACACTGACAGGCAGACACAGACCTCCAACATATACTGTTTGTAAATTTAACTTCTGGGACCAGAGTTTGTGTGTCACACATGGAACTGAAACGCTTTAGCCATGCATTTTTTAACTCTTCCTTATTCCTAAAAAAAAAGTGAAGTAACTAATTTTAAGCATTAGCTTTTACCACTAGTTTTATGGAAAACATCAGTTTCTTATTTTGTATTCTACTGATAGTGTGATAGCTTGTTATAGGACACCATTATGCACAGACTATGTGTACATACACAGAAACAGAGTCTGTGTATTTACATTAACCCCCCACTAAAATAGACAGACTACAGAAATGCCAGACATATACATTCACAATTTAATATTTACATTTATATTTATATATTTACATTTGTTCTGTTTAGCTGGCCCACATATTTACTTTCAAATCATGCCTAAACACCACTGAGAAGTTTAATAAAACATGCCTTTTCTCTAACTCCTTGCTATGATCAATACAAAACTAAAACAAATCGTACTAGAAGAGAAGGCCATGCCCTCCTAACCCCCAAACCGGAAGAAGAAATGTCACTTGCCACTCATTTCCAGAAAGTATCTTGCATTCATTAGCATTCGGCCTTGAGGTTTCAGCTCTAACTGAGAGAAGGAGAGAAATGTCAGAATGTGAAGCCAGCCCCGGGCTCAATGACATCACAACTGGCTACTTGGGTGCAGCAGGAGATTTCTAATATAGAAACAATCATTGTACTTTTTCACTTTACTCACGCTCATTATCATCAGAATGGTGCCACATCTGTGATGACAGCCTTTTCTCTACTATAGTACCTCAGCAATTCATTAATTTTACTTGGAGATCAAAATTTACATAAAGAAACAAAGTTATAAATAGATTCTACTTAGTTTTCTTGCCTTGTGATGTTGATGCTCTGAAGAACTATAAAAGGTATACCCAGATCTTATTCATGCCCAAAGCATCCCAGAGACCAGGACTAGCTCCCTTGGGGGAGACAGGACTTTCAGATGAAAAGTAAATCCTGTGCGTGTGGCCTGAAGACCCTCTTCCCTTCCCCTTGTGGTGCACATTTAGGTAAATCAGAGTATTCATTGGGAATAGGTTTTTATTTTTTTCTTCCTGAGGAGAAATTATTTCCTTAAGAAAATACTGGATGGTCTGCTAAAGGAAATTGTAAATAGGTTGGTCTGAGAAGAGATTATATAGTATATATATATATATGTGTGTGTGTATATATATATTATAATATATATTTGAGCATTATGTAGACTGGACAAAGTGCCATTTTAAGAGACAATGCAGGATCTCATGTAATCTGATGACAAAGGAAGAAAAGAAGAAATCCAAGACAGCCTGAATACCCTCTAATATATGGAACCATCACACTATGCCATTAGTAGACTAAAAAAAATAAGAAAGATGACAGTTTTTACTGACAGTCACATCTGTGAGCTAACTAGAATAAGTGAGAAATCATACAAACCGGCCTATTGAACCCAGGGTTGAATATGAACCATGACTAAATAATTTCCAGGCTCTCTGATCCTGTGTGAGTCACTAAGCCTTAAAGATCTTTGTTGTGAAGAACCAACACTATAGCAACACCAAGGTCACAGCATCATTACTATTAGAATTTGTGATAAAATAGGCTTGCACTGTGTAGCCAACTATAAATTCTCACGTAAGTTTAAACAGATCAAAGAGAAGTGCTCTTCACCTCAAGTATAGACACTATTGTTCTGCAGTTTGTGGAATAAGTAGTAAAACTTGAAGTAAATAAAGGTGAGGAGTTAGGGACCCATTCCCAAATGAAGTAGTGAGAATCAATACCAGATGAACACAATATTATCAAGGAAGCTGTAGTGATGGAGGAAATTAAACCAGGCAGGCCCTGGGAAAACACCCTCCAGAGGTATGTTTTCAGAGTGAATGGGAATTCACCATGCCAGCAGGTGGAATCTTGGGAAAGTAGAGCCAAGCCTCACCACAGTGTTTGGAAGGAGGATGGTGTCTATGAAGATGCAGGACAAATTTGAGAGAAAAAAAGTTTCTTAGAGACATGAATGTTAAGAAAGCAGATTTGAAGGGGCTGAGGGTATAGTGTGTTGGTACAACATTGTCCAGCGTGATCAAGGCCCTGGGTTTAATCCCCAATGCTGGAAAATAAATCACTGGGAGAAAGTAGATTTCAGTAGAAGCAAGGGAAAATATAGATTCAAAATAACTTGTGGGATCTTAAAATAAAAGTATACGAAAGAAATAACTCTGAAAAATACTGGAGATTTAAAATGGGAGAAGTTTGCTAGCTGGACAGTGAAGATCTGTGCTTATGATGGCACTTTGTCCTGGCCCCTGCTACAGAGCACCCTACACTAACAAAAACAGCGGACTCTCTGAGAGAAAATCGGCAAAAACCTAGGGACAGAGTCAAATGCAACTTTAAGAGATAGAAATAAAAAAAGCAAGCTGTGTATCAGGGAAGTCTAATTAACAAAAGCATAAAAAAGGAACTTGCTATCCTTTCCTCATTGAGATGGAAACACGAATAGAATCTTAGTTTAAAAATTAGGGAGCTGATGACTCTTACCAAAAAGTAAGAAAGTAGAAGATAAAGGGGAATGGAAGTTGTGGGTCCTGGGGAGACGTGCTGTCCCCTTGTCTGCTCTCTCTTCCCAAGCCAAAGGCTCTATGCTCGGGGCCCCAGCCCTCTTTAGTTTCTCTGTGAACTCCTGGGCACTCAGTTAAACATTTGTGTTACTGTCTAGTTCTTTAACCATTTCCCACTTGCCTAAGCAGTTACCCAACTGGAGCTTTGGGCCCATGATCCCTTCCCCAAGCCACATGTAGAAATGTTCAATGGATACCCCTACATTACCCAGACATAACTAACTGTGGGGGCCTTTATGTAATAAATCTTGGCACGTATTTATCTTTTAAGATTGCTTTAGTGATACAAGGAAAGATTCATATATGTTCTTAAAAAGTACTTTTTCATACATCAAAAATATGAAACTAATACAGGAGTGTAGATTTTAAGCTTGTATCATTCCCTTGTGAAATCTGTGACTTAAGAATATTTTGGGTGGATTTCTAAAACCTGAGTTATAGAAATCAAGAAACAGGCAAAATTCTCTTCTTACAAACATTTGAAAATGTGTTCTAGGTTTCTGACAATGTAAGAGAATTTTTTTGATATATTTTGTTTCATTTTATATACCAGACATTTTTATTAGAACTTCGTATGCTTTCACATTTTATTTTTCCCTTTAGAATTTCAAAACATTTGTTACCCAAACAGTTTAAAATAAGTTTTCAAAAACTTGGTGTGCTAATGTGAATTGTGGATGACATACTTTTTAGCACAAAGTGAGCTAAGTGAATTGATTCTGGCTGAAATAAAATTTATAGGAATTGATAAAGTACGGAGAGAGAAGACTAAACATGAAACAGGTCTTTTTTCTGTCCTATCACACTCAAATATGTTGGCAGATAGTAGTTAGGTTCCCCCATTAAGGGGATTTTGTTATATTTCCGAGCTTACCTCAACAGTCCTAAATCAATAGCAATTTTTATAGCTTAAGAAACCTTCTTCACATTCCATAGGCAAATGTGTCAATTCTGAGTTGCATATGTCAATACACTTTATAGTCCATAATGACTAGTTGAGTTTTACCAAATCAGCAATGAGTCAGTAGTAGGGAATCTGTTTGCCCAAAGCCACTGTAGTCATAACTTTAGGACGACAGGGAAATTTTCATTGAGTCACAGGCTATCATCATGGTGCACACACTCTAAACAAAGCTCCCAGCTCTGACTTTACCCATAGTTCTGTCCTCCCATTGTTCTTCCTGCATCTCTCAGCCAGCGAATAGAGCTCCACTGTGGTTTCAGAGATGAGGTCCACGTTTTTGCCCTTCACGATGATCTGCATCACTCTGCCCTTGTTGATATGGGCATCAAAGGTGCTGTCCCAGGGTGGGTACATGGTTGGCTTTTTCTGTATATACATTTGCCCGTTTTCTAGGGACAGAAAGGTATGTACTCATTATTCTTCTATTCTGCTCTGGAGACTAACAAAATAACACACACCTGAGACAACCATGGGCAAAACGCAGGTAATGCACTGAATTTTAAATGTGCAGTGTAGTTAATTTGGGGATTAGTGATACGATACTTTTTTGAATGGGAAATGTTCTTTCATATTCAACAGTTTCTTCTTTCACTTTGGGAGTGAACGTCTGAGCAAACAAACTTATAGAAAAACTTTTATTGCTTTTGAGATCCTCCTTTGTTAACCTATAATGGCTTCATCATATGATTGATTAATTTTATTGGCATCTGGTAAAAAATAGTCACCACAAAACTACTGCGTTAACCTGAAAGACACTGTGGCATCATTTAAAGTGTTCCTTGAAAAAGATATTTCAGTTTCCGCTGACCTAAATACACTTAGAGACACTAGTCTCTAAGACAATAGTCCCTAAGACACAGTGAGCCATTATTTCCTTCTCTAATTCTTGCACAAAGATGTGTTTTACTTGTACCTTAAGCAAGAGCTGACAAGTTAGAGAGCTGGTGGCCTTCACCATGCAGTCAGTGACATACACTGCAGACTTGAAAGTGGGGTGCAGGGACGGGTAGGATAGGACATGTAGTTAGGAACAGGAGCTGTGGGCAGGCCCGACCCTTAGAAGCCACCAAGTGACTGGGAAAGAGCTTATTCATTTGTCCCAGCTTTCAGCCCCGTTGTATTTTGTCTGTATTTCATCCTGAATCATTTTAGAAGTAGGAAGTTGCCTCTGTATTTGCGTCTTGTGATAACAAACACACTATGTGGCAGACTTAGCAACTCATAGATACTGATATGGCAAAAAGGAAGAAAAAGCAGGGACGGACAGCAACTCTGAGTCTCTCTGGTCCCTTCTCTACAGTGTATAAAGTTAAACAGAACAGGTGTTTGGCATGTGTTAAATTAATATTTATTTTGAGGGGATACAGGGAGTTGAACAAGCTGAAACTCCAAATTTTAGTTAAACTTGGCTTGTATAAGCATAAATCACAGCACTGTTAAGGATGAAGTAGGAAGGGGAAGATTTTTTTATGGCCTGGTACAAAACAAATTTTATAGACGGGGCTCTTTAGAAGCCAATGGTAATGTTAGTGATCACAGCAATATTTTATTTCCACAGACTTGAAGCTTCTCCATCAAATATTTCTTTCCAATTGCAACCATTCTCCATGCCAGGAGAAAAAGCAAAAACCCCCAAGGCAAGCAAGTTTCAGTCCGTGCATTCGGCTTGTGATTACCTAAGAGAGGCTCAGGACCCAGGATCCTGCCTGCTCCACGAGTGCTATTGTTTTCAGAAAGCCACAGCGCTGTGGCCTGTTGGCCCTGTTCTGTTGACTCATCACAAAAAGCGTGGCCTCATTTCCCAAAGATTGAAGCACGCTTAAATTCTGCAGAAATCATACTTGAATGCCAATGGTCCAAACAATTTCACTTGAGAACACAATGAAAACAAAAATCAAAAACAAAAACAAAAACAAATCTCCAAACTCCAGGGGCTTAATCTTGTGGAAAAATAGTTTTCTTATTTTTTTGACAACATCTTTCAATCCACACGACTGATTAGACGAAGTTCAAAGGCAAGGCCAAAAGAAGAAGAAAAAGGAAAAAAAGGCTCTCAGGAGGCAAATGTCAGTGAGACCTGAGGTTGTAAAGAGAAGGGGATCTAGGAGCCCCATTAAGTCAGAGGCAGCTTTGAAAAACTCAGCATTTCCCACTTCAAAGATGTCTGTGACATTTGAAAGGGTTTAGGTTGGAGCAAGTGGCATTCTCGCTTTTTAACTAAACAGGAGAGAACTCTGGGCCGAAGGGGAATCAAGATGATTCAGTCTCCTCAGCTTTGATGTACTCAGAGTGGGCCAGAGGGATGGAGTCAGCCATGGAGAGAAATGGCTTTTGCTGGGCTCAGGCAGGATCCAGCACAGTAGGATTTGGAACCCTGGAATGCTCAGTATCCAGCTTGAGGTTCTGAACATCAAACTCAGCTTTCTGTTGGAGCTGCCACCCCCCCCCCCCAGGCCATTTTAGGACCAGCCTAGAGCGTGTAACAGGCTCTTCTGGATATTCCCAATGCCTGTTTCCCTTGTACTTTGCTTTATTTTCTTCACAGCAACATATCACTGCTTTCTGTGTTATATTTTTGGGTTTTTTGCCTCTCTCCTGCTATGGGAATAGAAGAAGCTCTGAAGGGAAGGCACTGTTTCCTAGCTGTTTGGTTTATTTGTTTGTTTTCTTCTCGGGTCTAACCCCAGGGCTTCAGAGCAGGTTTTCCATGAACATTTTTCTGGTGAATGAACTGTGATGGGTTCTCTGGTTACTGCAAATCAGCGTTAATGTGAGTCAGACTTCTCTCCAGTGTGTCTTTACACAGGAAACAGGAAAAGTGAGTAGGGCTGGAAAGGTCTTGCAAACTGGGAAGGATGGAAACTTCCTCCTACCTTTCCTTGGAAAGTTCGTCAGAACTTTAAAATGCAGGGGCAAGGATCAAGTGAGTGAGAGCCAGTGAAACTGATCGCCTAAAGAGTCTCTGCACGATAGGACTGTTTCACAGAATGTTCCAGAAAAGGAATCCTGGGTGCTGTCACCACCCCCCAGTGTGAACTGCCTGTGGAAATGCACATACGACCAAACATGATTATTCTTTCATTTGTTTAGTTTTATTAAGTGCAAATTACTAACATTTGGATTTTAATTCATAATTACAGTTTCTTCACAATCATCTATGCTTAACCAGAGAAGCAGTGAACAGTCTTTAGAGTTGACTCCAAGAACTTACAAAAATCAGGAAGTCGTATGTGTGTGTGTGTGTGTGTGTGTGTGTGTGTGTGTGTTATACAAAAATCAGGAAGTTGTGTGAGTGTGTGTGTGTGTGTGTTATACGGGACTGAACCTAGTGTCTTCTCACTGAGCCGTATCACCAGTGCTCCTTATATGTTTTAAATTTTGAGATGGCTCTTACCTAACTGCTAAATTGCTCAGGCAGGACTAAAACTTGTGATCCTCATGGCTCAGTCTCTGGAGTGCTAGAAATATAGGTGTGCACTACTACACCTGGCTCAGGCTGTCTGTGATCACCTAAAGCCTTCAGGTTGTACATATTAGGTATGCATAGTCTATAGACTACAGAGTGTGTGTGTGTGTGTGTGTGTGTGTGTGTGTGTGTATAAAGAAGCCATAGATAAGTCATATATATATATATATATATATATATATATATATATATATAACTTTAGCTCACTAGATTTTTTTTCCATTATATCCTCATATACTTTCTTCAAACCAGCCTTGTCCTTGTCCTTCTTACTTGTGTGAACAAAATAGTGCACTGGGTCACAAGCTTCTGGTTGAAAGTGTCTATCATGCAGTGCTTGGCTCGACTGAGCAAGCATCTCCTGAACTTGATGACCTTGAGAGCTCTGGGAAGTGTTGCTTGAGCCTCTTCGCTCTCCCCCACCACACTTACCTGATTCAACATACTCTTTGACAAGCACGGCGCAGTAAGGGTTCACAGCCTCTCCCTGACAAGATTGGCAGGACCCACAGTCAAAGTTGGACAAACCAATCCGAAGAAATGGTGACATGATTGCTCTCTGGAAAACAACAAAAAGCAAATATTGTTTGGGCGCTACAAGATGTCTTATTTTTTGGTGTTCCATCTCCACTTAACCAGTATTTTACCACTGACAGTCACACCCTCAAAGGGACCAGCTATCCCTCTGAACAAATGCTTTTATTTCCTCTTCCGCAAAGTGTATTGTAGGACTCACCCCAAACCATGGACTGACTGGCCCTAGGATGTGGCTTTCTTGAATTCTGCTCCAACTCTGCTAGTGAGAACTAAAGAGTTAATTCCACTTCACCTAGTGGAGTTATCTTTAATAGCTGCAGAATAAGGCAGAAGTTTTTCAGCATTTTATTTCTTCTTCTATTCAGCTAGTGCCCAAGAAACAACATACAGGAATGAGAAAACGAGGTTATACAGAGTGGGTCTATTTTAGTCACACTAGTTAAATATGACACCGCAAAATTCTTACATGGTCTATTTATGTGTGTAATGGAATTGGCTCTAGGCATTTAGCAGCTGATCCTTATTTACTTTGGATATTTTCAAAAAGGTCTGCTTTCTTCAGCCACACAGGCATGCGTGCATGAGCGCATGCACACACACACACACACACACACACACACACACACACACACACAAGAAACCTTTGGGTATTATAAACCACCAAGGAGTACTCCAAACCATTGACCACTGGAAGAAAATGCCTTATTGTCTAAGGATAAACAAAATCCATCATAAATACCAAAAGCCCCCCACCAATAATTATATTCTCTTAAATACTAATGTAGTGTTTGCTCTTGATTCCAAGAATCTGGTCTGACTCTGCGCCTGCTCCTCCATGCTCTTTGTACGGACATTCACCTTGCTTAAACACCTTTCTTCCCTTGCTTCTTCACAAGATCTTCCTTTCTGAAACTGTCAGCTGGTATTTAGTGAAAATGTAATCTCTCGTCTTCTGCTTTTTTCTTGAATCATTCTTATTCTCATGAATTTTCCCAAACTTTCTGAAGTAAGCTAAAGCCAACACTGGCAGACACTTGGCTGTCTCCTTTGCCTTTGTGTGGAGGAAGAAAAAACTATTTGTAGTAATAGGAACTCAGAACTCAGAGTCAGTGACATAACTGGAAATCTTGGGCCTCTAATAGCTAATCTAGAAAAAGCATAAAAAATTTCCAATACTCTCCAATTAAATACAAAAAAAGAAAGAAAAAGAAATCTCTAATACTCTCCAATGCTGGCTTTCCTATATAAATTTTGAGTGTACAGAGAGGCAAATTAGGAGCTTTGAAAGGTGTGGTTAATTTCCCGGACATTAATAAAACCCTAATTTCCTGAAGGTTTTGGGAGATTGGGCTGAAGAAGGTGGTTGTGTAAACGTGACTCATCGGGCATTCTTCATCCCTGAAACATTTTCGGTGCAGACCACACTGTTGAACTGCAACTAGATGGCTTCTGGCTTTGTCTTCAGAGGACCACTCTGCCTTCTGAGTTTAGGGTTCTCGGGAGGGACCCAGGATAGCCACTGAAAGTTCTCCAAGAAGACTTCTCTGAGAGTGTCTTCTTTCCTGAGCCATGTGGATCTTTTATCTCTATTGCTGCACTAATGAGGAAATGGCCGTGAGATCTCTTCTCATTCACAGGAATGCAACCATGTGTGGACTTCTGAGCATTTCCGAATAAAAGTGTTTCCTCCGGTTTGAATCTGGAAGGATTGCTGACTCATGGAGGCGGAGTTATAACTACTCTGACCTTTAGAGCCTCGTCACTGCTATTTCCAGGTTCGGTTCCTAATTGGGCAGTGTCAGCCCTACAAGCATCCACCTCAGGAATAGATGGAAACCTCTGTGATTACCAGGGTGTCTATTACAGTGTGTGGGGGAGCTGTGGAGGAACCCTCTCTCTTCTGAAGGTCTTGCTTAGGTATCAACAATTTCTTATTTAACAAGCAATGCAGATTCAATTACATTACTTTAGATTCACTTGCACAATTCTCTTCCCCATAAACATTCCAACAATTTGCCCAAAGCATGTATCTTTTTGATGCCAAGCCAGTTTCTTCCTTTTTAATTATTTTTTATTGATGCATATTTGTGGTACATAATGTTTATAATCTTGATGGGAAGTTGGTACAAGGTCTGGTCTCAGTGACATGATCTGTTGTATATTTTGACATCTAGAAGAGAGAAGTGGCACTTGTGTAGCTATATATCAAGAACCAAGAAGACGTGTAATCTGCATGTAAGGATGGAACTGCCATAAAAGATTTCTGTGGGTTTCCTTGTTGGCCCAGAGCTCCTGGTGCAAGGGGGGATTTCCCTGGGTGTAAAAATAGAAAGGAGAGTTCCTTGTATACAAAACTATGAGTGCTGACACAGCATGCCTCAGGACTGAACTTGTGCACTGTCCTCTGTGGACTGCAAATTTCCATCAGTGACCTCTTTACTGCCTACCACAGTAGGCTCACACTTCCCAGAAACGTGTGCATAAGGTGACTGATTGGCCAGGCTGCTTCTAATAGGGCTGGGACAGGTCCCTCCACATGCATCTCAGCTGAGCCATAAAATCACACCCTCAACTCTCTCCTGTTGCCTCCCTATACACCCACCACATGCTCACTTGGTGCTGTAGTGAAAGCGCCAGAACCCTTTTACATCTGCCCTTTCTTTCACTTTGCCCACAGTGACTTGTGTCATCACTCAGCCTGTTTCCATTGCACCTTCCCCTCCTGCCTCACTATCCACTTGCTTTCTCTCCTGCCCCGCCTTCTCCTCAGTTTCCTTCCTTTTTGCTTGATCTTAATTCTGCACTGCCTCTTACATGGTGCACTATGTAGTTTACCTTGTATCTCTTTCAAGTCTTGGTCACTTCTCTTTCCCCAACATCACTGTGCTATAGGCTGAATGATCTTTTATGGGATCTTGAAGAGCTGCCACTGTTTCTCCATGCTCCATAGCTCTAGAGTTTTAATAAAATGTGCTCCCCCTGGAATGTCTTCCTAACTCACTCCATCCTTTGCTCCCCTGACCTCCTCAATCTGTAAGTTCCAGCTCAGTGTCTCTCTCTCTTGAATCCTTTCTTCCTTCTCTTCCATCACCTTCCTGTTAACACATCTTGGTGGAGTTTTCTGTACCCCCCCCATGGCTCCCTGACCACAGTGCTATACAGAGCCTGCTGCATGTATGTGTCTTGGTGCTGCCATTTCTGAAGTCTAATAGGATACACACTGTGACTCCTGCCCTGAGCCTGTATCTCCAGCTCTCAGCCATTACATGTGGGGACTTAGCAAAATCCCATCAGGATGTCTCCTACTTAATCTTTGAGAAGCCTCCTATACTCAGAAGAGGGGCTTGACTCCAGCTCTGGAATGTCTCTAGTTTCATTCTCAATGTACTTGGTAGAAACCCCCTCCCCCACATGCTAGCAGTGCCTTACTGCCCTCTTCCCTAGAGAAGATAAAGGGTTTCTTCCACTAGCGCATCTCTTGGGGCATGCAGTCAGCTTGTGTGATGGGGGAAGTGTAGGCTTGTGCTTACACTCTCATGTGTCCCTAGAATGCCTTTAGATGTGGTGGTTTATATCTGTCTGCCTTAACAAGTCTGTGGATTCTGAGTACAAGGACCGTGACTTAATCATCCATTTGCTTCCTGAGTCAATTCTCCTGTCTGATATGTTGAAATACTGTATTTTTTCTGTGGAAGTTACTTTTCAAAAGCAACATTTTACATAATCTCTTAATCTCATGTATTTGTTTTACCTGCAAAGATGTACCATGTTCAAATGAAGCAACAGACTGTTATGGAGGAAATCAACAGCAAAGGAAACATTCCAGTGCTTGTTACAGGCAGAAGATCAATGCCCGTATGAACTCAGCTGCTGGAGTTATTTAATCTCCCTAAGCCTGTTCTCTCATTTGGAAAGCACTGCTATTACCACTACTAGTCTCAAGGGCTATGAGAATTAGATGGGCAAATACACAGAAGATGCTTAGAATGGGGCTAGGACATAGTAAACTCAATAAATGTTAGTTATTAGTATGATAGCCCTGATAAATTTTCTAATGGGTTTTCTAGACTTTGTTAATACGCACCAAATAGAGCAGGAGGAGAGTAGCAACAGCCTTTTAAGGGTGTATCTGGATGAATTATATTAACTTCCTCTCTGCTGTGCTAGCAAGCTGCTGTGAAACTGCATCTATGTCCCATCCACTGCTAACTAGCTTCAAATACAGTCATCTCACTGATGGCCCTCAGAGTGAAGGATATCAGGAAAGCCTAGCCAGTCTTCCATGCTTTTGCTATCCCAGGTGCAAAATACTATCATAACATGCACTTGAAACCTGCAAAAAGTATTTCCTCTTATGAGTTTATTTTCACCTTTAAGTGCACTCTCATTTGTTGTTGGCATATAGCTTTGATCCAGGTGCATGATCAAGAATAATTGCTCAGCAGTGTGCCTGAGTCAGGGATCGAGCTCAGCTGAGAATTCTGGTCTCCTGGCTCACGGGCATCGACTCGTGCCCACTTACCTAGGCTGACTCACCCTCTACAAGTAAACCCCCCAGATTCTTTTGTGGTTATGTTAAGGTAGGGTCTTCATACACCCAAACCCTAGGAGGACACATTTCCTAGAACTACAAAGCAGTAGAAGTTCTATAAGCTTTCACTAACTGAAAAACAATCAAGAACTTTTTATTTTGCAGCATCTGAAATAAAAATTACCATAGTTCTTTATTTTATTTTATTTTATTGCTTTGGTACTGAAGATTGAACTCAGGGCCTATGTTTTATTTTTTATTTTGAGATAGAGTCTGATTAAGGCTGCTAAATTCCCCAGGCGGGCCTTAAACTTATGATCCTCCTAAATCAGCCTTCCAGAGTTCTGAGATTGTAGGAGTATGCCACCACGCCTACTAAAACATTGACCAGCATTTTCTTTCTTCTTTCCTCCCTCCCTCCCTCCCTCCCCCTTCCCTCTTTCTTTT
The DNA here is from genome assembly GCA_004027595.1 of Dinomys branickii. Classification (NCBI taxonomy): domain Eukaryota; kingdom Metazoa; phylum Chordata; class Mammalia; order Rodentia; family Dinomyidae; genus Dinomys; species Dinomys branickii. The sequence goes on from PVLD010003107.1 coordinate 125,910, forward strand.
TCTTTCTTTCTTTCTTTCTTTCTTTCTTTCTTTCTTTCTTTCTTTCTTTCTTTCTTTCTTTCTTTCTTTCTTTCTTTCTTTCTTTCTTTCTCTTTCTTCCTTCCTTCCTTCCCTTCCCTTCCCTTCCCTTCCCTTCCCTTCCCTTCCCTTCCCTTCCCTTCCCTTCCCAGCACTTCAGATTGGCCTTGAACTCAGTATGTAGCCCAGGCCGGCCTTAAACTCACAGTGATCATCCTCCCTCCACCTCCCAAGTGCTGCGATTACAGGCGTCCACTACCAGGCCTGGCTCCAACAGCATTCTCATTGCTTTAATTCACTTTGCAGTGTCTCAGTGATGGGAGGGTGTCACAATAAAATGATCACTTGTGTCAAAACCTCTAACACATAGAGGAAAGAATGTAGAGTAATAGGCAGTAAACTTGGGAGTGAGAAAAAGAAATTCATTGGTTTACAATTACATCTGATTAGCTAAACTGGGCAAACATTGGCTTGTAAATTTAGGCAAATTAAGCTATACCTGTAGTTTTTACATTGATTTCTTTATGAGACAGAAAGGTATCTTAGGTAAAAGTGACTGCTGTAAAAAGTGATTTACTGCTACTAAAAGTAACATAAAATAAAAAGTAATTTTCCTTGCAAAGTGCACAGAAGGAAGACGGTAACTAGTGAAAAATAGCATAATTTGAGTAGTATTTTACTGTTTCTGACCTCTGTGAAAGTAATATAATAAAAAGAGTCAGGTTAAATATTAGCCTCTTGCCCGCAAACATGGGTTCAAAACTGAATTGAAGCAATACATAAAAACTGAAGAAATATTTTAAGATAACCGTACAGTACACAATAGCAAAAGAAACACAAGACTAAGGATCAGTCATCTGCTGGGATGAAATGGGATTTGGTGACAGAGAAAGCACTGTCCTCCTCCTACAAATGTTAACAAGATCCCCTCCCTCAACCATGATCTCTGTAAACACCCCACAACAGCAGTGCCAAGCAAATCTAAATACAGAAAATAAGGCATATGAAATGACACTGTTAATATCTGGTACTAACTTTAATGTGTGACATGAAAGCAGAGATCTGATCAAATTACTTGTCCCCAAGAAAACTGTTCCAGTCTTTGTGGTGTTAAATCATAAATCTTAACCTTTTACTTAAAAGCCTTCAAGTATGGGTTTCATCTCGCCTTTCCCACACCACAGGACTCTGAAGGGGTCCCAGCCTATCTGGACTTGTCTGCTGCATACACTATGGGGTACACCTCTGCTGCTCTGTTTATGGGATGTTCCCTGTGCCCTGTCCACCCATTTACAATTTGCCATCTTTCAAATCTCTCATCCCTCCTGGACCTGTTATGTACTGGCTCATTCAGAATTCCTTTCCTTCTCCTTCTGCTCAGCTGAAGTTAATCACTTCCCCAATTTTTTCCATGATAAAAAAAAGAAATGTATAATTGGTTCCTTTCTTATAAGACTTCTAATACAGTGAGTGGTATCTTGGTTCACAAACTTCATTCTTTCCACGATTCTGGTTATAGAATTTGTCCCATGATTCTGGTTGCAATTGAACTGCAAATATTCTATGGAACAAATTTTGTGACCGAAATTATGGAAAGAACAAAGTTTGTGAACTGAGGTACCACTGCATTTAGCCAAGTAGGAAGCTTTGAACTTTTGCTCCTACTTTGGAATGGCTGTGTCTTACTCATCTTGTTGTTCAAAGTGGGTTTTAGGACCAGGTCTGCCCCAGGGAGGGGGAAATAAGCTCTACTGATTGGAAGATCCAAAGGAATTTGTGACTATTTTAAATAGCATTAAGCACTGGATATAGATGGTCAAGAAATATTTACTGAACTTCAGTGAATAAACTCGATATCTTTTAGGGGAAAACAAGAATTCTGCATTTGATTCAAGAGTGACGTTTCTAGACTACTAGTTTCCAAACTTTAATGTGCATAAGAATCATATAGTTTGCAAAGTACAGATTCTGAGGCTTCTCTTCCAGGAGTTAGGAGGAAGGTGGGACTCAGGGTTCTGCATTTCATAAATCACCCATGTGACCCCTGTAGGTGGTCTTTGGGACACACTTGACACACACACAGTATTCACTGTTAGAAAGGTTATGGTCACATTTTATTTCAAAATGTAGTTTGAAAGAAAGTATGATTTATGATATGACTTGAGAAAAATCCTATGAAATAGACAATACGTTGCTAGGTAGTTGTCTGACAACACTTTAAATAACCATACGTCTGTAATGTGGTTAACTCTTAGGGTATTTTGTCATGTGTTTTCTCTTTAGATCTCTCTCCTTGGTAACTGTCCCGTGGACAGGACAGCTACGATCGTTACCTCCCTACCCCTGTTACTGAAGTGACGGGGAAAGAAGAGGGGCAGCAGGTGAAGGGCGGTAGGGGGGCTGGGCCAGGTGTAAGAGTCTCATGGAGAGGCCGAAGCCCTCAGGCTGCACATCCTCTGGACCCCCTGCCTGTCTCTCCTGCAGTTTTTGTCCCTCTAAGGTGCCCGATCAGCTGCAGTGGGCAGACTGTGGGACTTCAACTTCTTTTCTCTTCAATCTGCAGGCAGAAGACAATATTTGCAGTTGGGTATCCCTGCAGGACCTCTAACTAGAGGCCACCAAGTGTCACTTTGAAGAAATTCTATACTTTGGGTCTATAAAACTAAAGGCTAGGGGCATAACATCACCACCTCTTCTCTCCCAGCTCCTCACTTAGACACGCTTGCCCCCACCCCCCGCTGCCACCATCTCAAGGAGGAAAGCATGTGACTTTTGCATCCACCTACAAATCTGCTTCCTAGGACAATGGACATGTCACTCAACATTGCTGCTCTTAATAAGTGCGCTCATCTGTAATGTGATGATAATCATGTTTACCTAGTGATATAATCTTGAAGATTAAATGAGATAATATATAAAAAAACTCTGTATACAAAAAATCTCTGTTATATACATATGTCCCAAATAGTCTCATGATTAGTAGCGGGCTCACCTACATCATTTCCAGAATAGAACATCTAAACTGAGTCTCCACTACTTGCAAGATACACTGTTATTTTACAGACAAAAGAAAATGTTGTCATTAAATGGGAATGCTTCCTTAGCACCTAGAAATTCTATTTTAATCTTTATTGACAGAGTTATTGTAGATTTAACTAGGGAAAACAATGGAATGAATGTGTGTGTGTGTGTGTGTGTGTGTGTGCACGCGCGTGTGTGTAGAAACTGTTGTCAGGTTTTAGAGGCAATGGTGTAAGTGGGAGATTGAGAGAGGATTGTGAAGGGGGTTAAAAATACTCTTCAAATTTTGAGAAATCTTTGGAAAGACTTGGATTTTCACGGTCTATGAAATGGTACATACAGAGGTGCTGCCTTGCAGAGGAAGCACATTTAATTAGTTTATGACTCGTTCTTTTCTGTTCTTTGTATCAAAATTTCCTCTGCAAAGATGGTCTTCTCTGTAAAGCTGTTGTCTCATTGGCCTCGGGGCTCCTTCTGAGATTTTTGGTAGTCTGTCTTCTTAACATACCAGCAGCATGCTCCTTCCTGCCAGGCGGGGATTTAGTGAAGTAATGCTTTCCGGATAAAACCGAGACATCAGCTGCAGACTGGGCCCCAGGGTGCTTCACTGAGAAAGGCAGCCGGGCATCCCTGCGCACAGGGCTCCATCATCCTCTTGGCAGTGCACAAGTGGGCATAGGGACCCAGGTACGATTGAACACATGGAGAGGTATGTAGATTTGTAAATGGGACAGCCGTGGGGTAAGAGCCAACTTGACCATTTACCAACTATATAGTCTTGGACAAAAGACTTACTCTCTCTGTGATGACATTTTGATAGTAAACAGAATATAATAGATCTACTTCCTAGGGGCGTCTGTGGGATTGGTCTATGTTTACACTGACATGATTAAATGAGTTAAACCACGGAAAACGCTTATCACAGGGTTTGATGGAAAAGGTAGCTGCTGTGACCGGGGAGGTTTCCTTTGAAATACCTTTAGAAGTTCTCTCTAATGAAAGTATGATGGTAATTTCTTCCGTGGATTATCTGACAGGGCCCAGAAGAAAGCTAAAGCACTGAGCAAGTAGGTGAAGCGACACTCACCTTCCTTCCTGCCATTACTCAGCCAGCGCTTGCTGGACCCAGTAGCCATGTTGCAAAGCACAGTGCTGGGTACACAGTGTGACTCGGCCCCTGCTCTAGATAAGTCACGGACTTCAGAAGGGGCCACACCTCTCCTGCTACAGGGGAGTCGGAGAAGGAGGCTTTGAGGGCCTGGGTTCCACTTTTCTGCCTTTTTCTTATGAACAGAGTGGCTTGGCCCGTTAATAAGAACTTGACATTAGCAGCTAACACACTCCCTTCCTCACTTGTGTTGGGCTAACACCACACTCCACTTCCTTCTGAGGGTGGGTGACACTTTTCAAAGAAATTACAGTATTAAGTAGTATCACCACAGCGAGAGGAAGTAGCAGTGTTCAGTCCTCAGACACGCTGACAGTGTTGTCCCCAGTGAGACACATGGACCCCTCTCAGTGCTGGCATGAGCAGGCAGTGGTGGTCTGGGTCACTTCCATTACATGAAAGAGGCTGTGAAGACAGGAAGGGTGGTCCAGGCACGGGGACCAGGGGGAAAAGCCAGAGCCAGAACCCATCTGGGTGCATGTGTGCTGAGGTCTCTGAATTGCCCACATCTTGTTGTTGCACACAGAAGTGCCCCCAGTTTGCACATGAGCACCCTGTAAAACTTGTTTGCAAAAGTTTGGAGTTTTAAATCCACATTAAGTGTAAAGCTAGGTAATATTTAGATTCTCATACCAGCCCACTCATTAAGCACTAGTCCATTAATTCATAAGGACTAATTTATAAAATTGACCACCTAAGAGGCATTGTTCTCCCTGATGGGATTTTCTGTTTTTCTTTGTGCGATATTTCAGATTAACTCAGGGTTGAGTAGTGCATTTGGGGCCTAATTTCTGGATCTAAAAACTGAATTGGTTTTTCTGTGGGAGTTTGTTTTACTACATGAATTAGCTTTACTGCATTCCCAGTTGCAACTACAACAGGCGTCACCTCTCTGCAAGATAAACACTAGCTGATTGTTTCTCAAAGTGAGGTCCTAGGGGAACCCCTAACATTGGCGTCACCTGGGAACTCTGTAAAATGCAGGCCAGCCGGGCCTTCTTGGCTCACGCCTGCTGAATCAGAAACCCCAGGGTGGAGCTCAGCAACCTTAACTTTAGAAAGGCACACCCTAGTCAGAGGAGCTGTGTTAGACTTAGACCAAAGTCAGGCCTGAATCTCCCACATCTTTGCTTGATCAGCATGCACGTAGTACAGTACTTGGGTCTTTGGTGATTCAAAATCATTGCTTCTCAGCCAGGAGAAAGATTGCAGGAGACATTTGGTCAAGTCTGGAGATATTTTTGGTTGTCACAGATTAGGGGCAAGAGATGCAGCCAATGTCTAGTAGGCTAAGGCCGAGATCTATCAGAGAATCTACAGCATGTAGGCCAGGCCCCTCCCACAGCAGATACACGCACGGTGCTGAGGTTGAAAAATCTTATTCTACATTTGTATTAAATATGGCAAAGCCAAGAATATCTCCCCAATCCATTCCTCACAGTCTCTCATCACATCCTCGAAATTAGTGAATTCTAGGTCCCCAGAGAAGAGGGAACATTAGGTTGGAAGGGTCTGTCTTTTCTCCTCACCATATATCCCTCTGCCATTTAAAGACCACAGGGAACACAGACGTTGACATGCAATGTGGTCACAGTAAGTATCCTGGACAAGTGAATGGACGAGTCCATTATAACAAGTCAGTAAACAAATCCGCCGGGGATATTTTCAATCCCTTCCTTCCCCTTCTCTTCTTCCAGTGTCAGATGCAGTAACCAGGCATTTAGGGAGTGAGTGAGCTCGGCCAACACTCGTCATGCACACCCTTCAGGGGTCTCTTCTGTGTTCACCATGCACACAGAAGGGGAAGCAGTAACCGCCTCTGTAGCCATTTTTGGGGGGTGGAGTAGGGAAGGATAAATACTGAGAACCAAATGAGGCACCAGGCTCCATGTCCTGTTCCAAACACACAGCCGAAGTGTAAAACAAACCCAAACTGCCTTCCTGGCGAAAGTGATCTCCTGAGGTCTAAAAATTTGAAATTCACATTTTTTTTCTTGGGGTAAGAACCCTGGGAGGAAAGCATGTACACAGTCAGTGTGCCCTTGGGCTGCAGGGAGGAAAAGGGCTAAATTCGGAGACAAAACATTTCCTCTCTGAAAGAGCAAAGCCTAGGACATCCTGGTGCTATCTGTCTTCACCCTGTCCTCAGAGTCTGCCAACCCAGGGGCTCAGAATGCAGCACAGGCCCACTGAGCTGATGTGAAAGCCTGTTCCAGCCGCGTGTTTCAGGGACAGAGAGCGGGGGCAGGGGAGGGCGTTGAGGATAGTGGCAGTGGAGGGCCTGGCTGGTGGAGGAAGAAGAGGAGCTGTGCCTTCTGTTCTTGGCTCTTCCCCAGGGTATGTGTTGAAATCCTGTATGAAGGTTGGAGATCTTTTTCTTCCCTGTTTTGTTTGTTTTTACAAATGAAACTTCACCTTGTCCTAAAAGAATTGAAACCAATGTGTAATATTAACCTGTACTTCTGCTTACATTTTAGGGAACTGAATAAGAGTAAGTGCTTTTGAGATAGAGAGAGTACTGGGGGTAAAGAACAGGTGCACCTCTGTAGCCTTAACTCAGGACCTGTTCCCAGTAAAAGCATGATCTGTGCTCTTCCCTAGCTCCTCACTCTCCTGTACAACCTGACTGATCTCAAAAACATGTAAGGAGTAAACTAGATGAGAAAACAAGGCTATCAGTGATCACCACAGGGGCAGAGGGTACTCTAATCCCGGCCCTCAACCTGTTACTCATTAAAAGCATGAGTTCTGTTTTCTCCTGAGACAGGGACTTAGAAACTGCTTTAAAAAGCACTGACTCTTCATCTGGCCTGCAGATGCCAACCGGGTAACTAAAAGTAGGATGAAGCTTGGCATCACTGCCTTTATCTTTTGTCCATTTCCTTTATTATCTTAAACACTGGGTCAGGTTCCTGCTCAGCACATTAATCATATAAAGAACATTTACCTGAAGACTGGTATATTAGCCTTAGAATTACTTAATCTATCTCATTTTTCTTTAAGATTGAGAACACCAAGATATGCATGACTATGTTGTTTTCAAGATTTACAGGGATGTTCAACTGCCAGCTTTCACCACGTCCTGTTCCAGACCTCCCACAGAGGTACCTGGAAGTCTAGTCATTATCCCAAACTGCAGCCATCTTGGATTCCACAGAAAGCACCTGTGATGAGCTCACCCCCTCAGCAGGGGCAATCACCTCATGGGAATCAGACTCATGCCTCAAGCACTAGGACTCCTCGGGGGCCACCTCAATAATCAGCCAGATGTAGGCCATGCTGGCAGGCTGGTTAAAGGCTATAGCCTTCCTTTGTTAAATGATCATCCTGATTTTCTCTCTCTCGCTGCTCCCCCTTGAGCGCAAACTGAAGTCACTTCCCTTCTCTCTTCCTTTTGAAATGTAAGGTTTGTCTCATACTACTTGGCCTGGTTTTTAACTTCTTTCATCACACCATTATCACTTTGATGTGTGTCTCTCATTTTGTTGCCATCTTCTTGAGCTATCTCCAAGATGATATTCTTGTCCTTACTTTTCAGACAGGGATGCAGTCTCAGACAGGCCAGGTTATTTACTCAACATTGCACAACTGGCCACAGCTGGGTGGGAACTAGAACTCAAAGGCCATCAGCTAGTCAAGGATATGGTGTGGCAAAGTCTCCTTCCTCAGTCCCTCTGAAAGCTCACGTAGTTCTTTGGTCTCCAGTAAGCTAACTGCTGTTCTTTATCAGCAATTATTTTTAATTACATCTGATCGAGTGCGATCATTCTGTCCAGAAATTTTCTGTTCTCCCTGTGTTCCCTGAGGCTGGCCCTCACTGCAGAGACAGGATGATCAAAAGATGTTTCGAATCTTTCATGTGATTATTTATCCCGCGCTCAACCGAAGCTTTGGCCTCCACTGCTCTAGTGGTGGAGATGAGAAGTCTCTTATCCCCTGATATTTACACTTAGGGAGGGAGGACACTCGGCTGCTTTTCTGGTTCTGCTTCTACCCTTCCCCATACTTCCTCCTTCGGCCCTGTGTAGCTCAGTGCTTCTGATTCCTTGATGGGGATGAGTAGGGGTTTAAGAGGCAAATGGTATAAACAGAACATTTGGGCTTCAGGCAAAACGGGGAAAAAAGGAAGTGGAAGGGTTTTCTCTCTGCAGGAGAAATTTGCTCACTGCCCCCTAGGAACATGAGGGGCATTCTGTACCTACAGCTTCTCCACAGATGTGCCTTCAGTTCCTGGCTGACACTACCCTCCTGTCACCTCTTGGTTGATCAGGCTCAGGCAGGAATGGCTGCCTCAGCGTGGTGGCTGCCTGGGATCCAACCTCAGGGGTGTCTTGACTGGGGCTGGAGGGAAGAGTGTTCAGTGGGCAGAGTGTGAAGGACACGGGAGGCAAGCCTGGCCCGTGCTCTCTGTGACTGGGTCATGTCTTCTTCACCGGGCCTCTGGTAAGTTAGAGGATCCAGGCTGATTTTGGACTGCAGGCTTTCAACATGGGAATGGCCTCTCATTGGAGAGAGGCAACATTTGATAGAAGCAGTTCTACTGGGAAATGTGAGGCTCAAGCTCATCATTCAAATCTCTGGTTGTCAGGGTGAGGTTTGAAGGACATACAGAATGGTTCTTGTAGAGCAAGAACCTCCCCATCAGTTCCTTCTGCCTTCAGAACATCGGTCAGCAGAAAACAGCTGAGACTTGCTTTGCTATGACCTTTTGCTGGTGTTCCTGACAGTGTAGGTGTCTAACCACTCAGTCACGATTTGGTGGAAAGATGAAGCTGGAATGAGACCAAACCTCCTCCTCTAGGTTCTGTGCTATTAACTGTTGCCTGTCTCTAAACTACCTAGAAAGAAAATACTTTTACTTTTAATATTTGAAAGTGACATTACTAAGTAGTAACAGTTTTCTAATCTGAAAGAAGAAATAAGAGTGAATTTAATCATTGTGGCCTACTTTTCCTTCTGTGGTTCCTAATTTTGTTGTGTTGTAATTTCAGAGGAGGCTGCCACACCTTAGAACTCTAAGGAAATTCATTTTTTTTCTGCATGTCTGGGAGTGTTGATCTTTAAAACATTTACATATATTGGCTCTTTAAAAAATCCTTCAGAGCAGCCCTCTGCATTACTATGCATTTTGTATAAATTATTCACTGTGAATTTAGCTATAGAATTCCCCATTTTTAAATAAGTGTATAGTGCGGACTGACTAGAAGCTCTTTTTGTTCTGAAATTTACCTTCTCAGATATCATTTCTCCTGCTGACCCTGGTTCTACCCCAGGGTTGCTCTGAATGAACTAGTGTCCTGCTGTGGGAAATCCTCTCAGCTAGTTAGGGGCAACCAGTGGACTTTTCTGCCTATTTGATTCTTTTTGACAGTAAATAGCCTAGTTCCCTTAGTTATCTTTTATTTTTCCAAGTTTCCAGATCCTTGATCACCTCTATACACACACACACACACACACACACACACACACACACACACATACACAAAGAGCAGTATTTTCTTTGTAGTAGCTGTTGCAGGACAATTAATCAATATTTAATACATTTTTATTTTGTAATATAGCCATAACATAAAATTTATCATACTATTACTTTCAAGGGCACAATTCCATGACTCTGGCACATTCTTACTCTGGTGAAACTGCTGCTACTGTCCATTTGCAGAACTGTCTCATCTTTCCAAATAGAAACTCTATACCCATTAAACACACCCCATTGTTCCTTTCCACAGTACCTGGCAACTGCTTGGTTACGTTCTAACTTTATGAATTTCATCACTTAGAAATCATATAATATTTGCCTCTTTTTGGTCTGGATTATTTTACTAAGTTTTTCAAGCTTCACTCAAGTATCAGAATTTCATTCCTGTTTTAAAGGTTAAATATTATTCATTGCATGGAGATGCCACATACTTTATTTCCATTTATCTGTTGATGGACCCTTGGCTGTTTCCATTTTTTGGCTATTGTGAAAGATGCTACTATGAAGATTTACCATTTTCCTAAGGGTAAATGATTTAGGACAAAAAATTGGTGTACAAGTATCTGTACACTTGCTTTAATTCCTTTAAGTATACTTAGGAGTGAAATTTCTGGATCCTATGGCAACTCTGTTTAACTTTTTTAAAAACCATATTGTTTATTCCCATGATGACTATACCATGTTACATTTCCACCAGCAATGCATGTATGTTCTTGCAGCATCATCCATATTTCCTGCCTTTTAAGTAACAGCCATCCTAGTGAGCGTGAAGCATAGCTTGGTCATGATTTGTACGTTCCTAATGACTAACGGTGTTCAGCACCTTTTCTTTTTGTCAGTATGTTATAAAACATACCCACTATAATCAGTTGTAGGGAATGGGGCTGGGGATATAGCTCAGTGGAATAAGCGCTTGCCTAGCAAGCGCAGGGTCCTGAGTTCGATCCCCAGTACCGCAAAAAAAAAAAAAAAAAAAAAAAAGGTTATGGAAAAGGTGATTTGGGGCTGCAGTCTGGAGAACTGTAACCCCCTGATCCCAGGACAGTTGTAGGGAATGGCCAAAGCTAGAAATCAATCACAAGTGCAGAGTTAAGACAAAGCTGTCCCCAAGAACATGGAAGGCTCATCCAGCCCTATAAACAAGCTGTTCCAGCTTGCAAACAGGTTGGTAGGCAGAGAGATTAAAATTGATATTGACCTCTTGAGTGCATAAATAAATGCTCTGCAATCCTTGGGCAGTTCCTTTCTTCCCATCTGGAGAGAGGGCTCCACTTGACCTCAGCTTTTGTCTTTATTTCTAAATCCTCTCACCATTTTTCCCGGGAACATCAAAAGCTGTGCTGGTTCATGCCAATCAGTGTCCTCCAATATTATTTGAGCAAAGAAGTTACACTTCTATGACTCAAGGTCCATAAGTGAAGACTAAGAAGGAACTGATTTTTACAGCAGCTGCTTTCTGTTAACTCACATAGAGTTAACATACTCATATCAATTAACTAAAACAATTCTGTTCATCATAATTTTTTAAAGTCCATATTTTTACCACCCTGCTCATGACCAATTAAGGTCTTGAATCTAGACAAAGCCTTGTACCAAAATTACATCTCAGTTTGCTCTTCGCTGTGTTTTTTAGTCCACATCTGCATTTTACTCTGCATTCTATAAACTCTACTAGTCCTTCATGGTCAGCTGAAAATTTAGCCTGAATTTTAAGTATTCATTATGGACATTTATTTTTACCAGTGTCAATGACTAGGGCAGAATCAAGAATGGAATTCTGTAACATGTTCAGGCCACACTCTATAGTTTGTTTCTGGATTTGAAATGAACTGTTGCTCTCTAGGTGTTAGCTAGGTATTTTCAAGTCTCCAGTGAGAATGCTGTGAGCCATCTAGACACATATTTGAATGAAATAAAAATGATTTCTCATCAGCCTAATAATTCACTAGTGCAGTGATTCTACAAAAAATGGAAATTATATGTGGGATTGGCGTGAATGTTAGTAAGTCTAATTTTAGTCTCACTGATGACTACTTTTTATCTTTTTTTAAACAACTAAATAGAAATTCTCCTGCTATAATCCAAGCCTATTCCTCTTTGAGTGAGGATTTGAAAATTGCCAGTTAGCACTCTCTTTTCAATTATTCATATATTGATGTTGAATATTAAAATCACCTCTAGCCTTTTATTTTCTATTTGAAGTGAGATATACTCTTTGCTCTTCCTCCGAAGTACATTCATATTCAATTTTCAAATGAGTTTTTTTTCCTAGTCTCTGGATAGAATTTGGTTTCAACATGAACTTATTAAAATACTGAGCCCAAAGCAGTTCAACACCATTAAGGTTAAAGTCAGAGGAAGCAACTACATGCCTTTAATATGTTTCTGACTCTGTCCAAGGCAGGGCCCGAGCTGCACAAGCAAGCCATGGACCTAATTGTAGCTAGTTCTCCTGCTTTTGCCAAGAAAGATAAAGCCAATGCACAGTTTGAAGAGGAACTGAGTAAACTGGGAGAAAATCACTTAACCTCCATGAGTCTCAGCTTCTTTCCCCATAAAATGAGGGAGTAGAGATTAATCTTTCCAGTCTATTTTAGTCCCAACATCCTGTAGTGCATGATATCTTGCCAGGGTTAGCAAATGGACTACTGTTGTCCTAAGGGTAAAGGATTTAGAAATGCAAACCTTCTTTTTTTTTTTTTTTTTTTTGCGGTACTGGGGATTGAACTCAGGACCCTGCGCTTGCTAGGCAAGCACTTATTCCACTGAGCTATATCCCCAGCCCCTAGAAATGCAAACCTTCCAACTTGGAGAAATATCTTTGCTTCTTGTCTTATGGGAACAACCTATAAATGGTCTGTTTAGTGACAACTTTCATACCACAAATATTCATCAAGTATGGATTATAGGCTAGTGTTGGTGGGAAACAGGAGCTTTGTCCTCAAAATATTTGCATGTTGGTGGGAGCAAAAATCCATGATTGATAGAAATGACGGAGATCTGAATACTGCATAACACAACATCTGCAATTTTTGAATTGCCAGTTCTCCCTCTGAGACTAGAACAGAATTTGAATGTAATGGAGCAACTGGATTGCCAGGGGCATTTGACCACCCCTTTTGTAACACTGGGGTATATATTAGAATGTCAGAAAATAAGCTCTAAGCCAGGTGTGGTGGTAAATGCCTGTAATTCCAGCACTCAAGAGACTTAGGCAGGAGAATCACAAGTTCAAAGCCATCCTGGGCTCAGAATGAGTTTAAGACCATTCTGAATTATATAGGAAGACCTTGTCTCAAAAATCCAAAAAAAAAAAAAAAGGATAAACAATACTTAATTTGATTTTATAAACTTGCCTGCTTTGTGCTTCAAATTATGGAAGTCATATGGCTATTCATACTATACTTCTGTTATATAATCCCAGGAATATGCTGGGAAAATATATAATCTGTAAGGTGTAAGGCAATGCAAAGTCCAGGTCATATTCTATACTATTTCTGCCAAACAAAATAAAATAACTTTCTCTACCTCTATTCCAAAGTCCTGAAAGTTAGAGGGAAATGTCACCACCAGTGTATCCTTTGCCTAGAGTTCCTTGGGCAGGCTCTAAGGAAAGTCACAGGCTGAGAAGTCACTGTTTTGGTGGAGCCCCTGCCAGCAGGTGGCCTCCTGGGGAGAGCACAGCCCTTAAATGTCTAGCAGGAGGCAGGGGCTCCTCTCCACTGTCCTTTGAAGTCATGCTCGTTAGTTAGGGCAGCAGTTCCTGTATGGCTGTGTGCTCAGTAATTGGTGAGCTCACATCCTGCCTTGTTTACTTTTAAAAACAAAGGAAGAAAAAGTCACACAGGTGGTGCCCTGGTATCTGAAAATACTCAGCCCTGGCAGTGTGAAACATGCTTCACTGGATCTGTCTACTGAGCCTAATCTGTTTTCTTTCTGTTTCCAAATGCAGGAAAAAGCAAACAAATAACAAAATGGGGAAAGATGATGTTGACAAAAAGGTGAGAAAAGAAAAAGAAGTATGTCATGGAGAAGTTTACCAAGTCCATTCACAGAGTAAGAGTAAGACATCGTACATCACCTTAAAGATAATGTCAGCTTCTGTCACCCTTATCTATTACAGAGAAACTCACTGCTACTTTGTGGTTGCTTCAGAAAAGCAAACACACACTTCCACACACTGAAAACACCATCACCAAAGATCACACGAGCTCCCTTCAAAGTGTGCAGGTTTGCACACAAGGCACTCATGCCCAACAGTGCTGCTCTCCAGAGGGGCACCCTGAGTAGGGCTGGGATGGGGAACCAGCAAGAGAACAAGGACTCAGGGCAATCTGAGAATTGGACACAGTCATTTCCACTAATGTCCCGTCACTCAACCTTAGCAGCACATCCTTCCAGGTTGAAATGATTGTGGTCCTATTTGACTTATGCTCTCTACAGGCAGCTGACAGCTGAAAAGAACAGTCCTGCCAATGCACCGGTGGCAGGAAGCAGATAAGTCATCTCTCATAATGCTAAGAGGGTTTTCAGTCTGCACACAGCTTCAAAGCAGCCTGCCTTTGCCACTTCCCCGGGTAAGTCAAACTGATGATGTCACTGATGCTGGTATGGTAAAGTTACCGTCTTTTTGAAAAGTCTTGGGACAGCAGGTTTATAGAATCAAGAGATTAAACGAAGTGCAACGTTTTGTGGAAATTTATCAATGGGGAAAATAAATCTGAAAGCAGGTAAGCTACTAACACAGAGTCATCAGTTTGAATTTAATTCCTGCCACACGACATCCATCATGGTAGTTCTTGTATAGCTTTACGTTTCTCCCCAAATCAACCTCACTTGAGGTTCTTCACCAGACAGATTTGCCTTTCATAATTCAATCCCCCCATCAGCTGAAGTACCAGTTTGTCCATTCTAATAGCCTAGCTGTTGGGGACCACTCCAAAGTGGCTCTGAGCAGGATTTAATATTAACCTTTAATTGGCTTTTCATATTTACTTGGGAGTTGTCCATGTCTTAGGCATCTTGTCTGCAGACGGGCAGCTGATTCATAGTAAATGAACCTCTATGAGTTGCTGGTCACTGCTGAGGCTCGTATTGGCCTGTGACACTGTTATGCCTCAAGGACAACGTGGCCGCAGCTGCGGACATCTGGCTCCTACTTCTATTAACTTTAAGGAAACTATGGCTGCAGCCCTGCTGGGAAGGCCTTCCCGGAGATAACAGACAGCTCTCCTAAATTTACATAATAATACTTAGAGGGGCCCTTGAAAGGGCTCCCGAGTCCTGCCCAGATTCCTGCATTTTCTTCAGTATTCCCCTCCCTTCTTTGAAAACCTAATAAAAACGGGCAACCCAGAAAAGTCTTTGGCTAATTCAGAGAATATAGAAGCTGGAAAGGAATTAGTCCCTCCTGGAAGCCCTGAAATCATATTCTATTGCCTCGATTTTTATTTACACCTTCATCTGTCCACTCACTTGGGAGATTGTGGGCCTGATCAGCCTGCAATAACTTAGGGTTTTTTAACCCAGTTTTGATACTAGTGACCACAGAATAGATGGCTACCAGCAAGAAGCAAGCCTACAATTAACTCTGCAGTGATTTACTCTCATTGACTTAGGCCAAGGGTAACAACGAATCAAGATATTATACCAGAAAACTGGGTCTTTGCTTGTTGGTTTGATTCGTTTGAGGTTTCATTATTTGAGTTTATGCAATGGCTGTTCAGCCTTGTCTCTTGTCTAAGCTAGTAGGGGTCCAACCCTGGGATGTGTTCCATCCACTTGGCTCCCCTGATAGGTGCCTGCTGTGAATTTCCTTGTGACTGGTGTGTAGGGGAGAAAGCAGTGGAGAAGTGTCAAAAAGATTATTATTTTCATAAAGCTGGCACTTTGGGAGCCAATCTCTAATTTACAAGATAATAATAATAATAATAATAATTAATAATAATAATAATTATTATTATTATAACAACAGAGAACCCATTAACATCTGATATCAGGAGCTAGGTAAATGAAAAAGGTACATTTTTCACCTCTGGTCCTTAGGGAACTTACAATTTAGAAAGATAAGAAGAGGAAGTTAAATTAGTAAAATCAATTAAATGTGCTGGGCACAGCCCCTTATTTTTCAAGATCCCATTAAGTCCTTACCACAATATTTGAAAGATCAGCTACTCTCTTATTTTACAGAGAGTTCAACAGAGGCTTAAAGTGTTAAAGTAGGATACTATCCAGGTATCGAAAGAAGGAAATTCTGAGACACGTTACAGCCTGGACGAACCTTGAGGACACTGTTAAGTAAAACAAGCCAGTCTCAAAAAGGGACAAATACTGTATAATTCCACATGAGCAGGCCACATAGAGAGATCAGATTCACAGAGACAGACAATGGAGTGGCAGTTACCAAGGGTTTGAGGGAGGTGAAATGGAGAGTCAGTGCTTAATGGATTCAGGGTTTCTGTGTCAGAAGATGAAACAGCTCTTGAGGACAGTGGGGAAAGTTGCCCAACAATGTGAACATTCTTATCACTAAACTCAGCACTTAAAAGTAGGTAACATGGAAAACTTTATGATATATAGGATAGATATAGAGACAGACAGCTAGTGATATACAGATATTGATATAGATATAGATATATAGATATATCAACAACAACAGGGTTACAGGAGATTATGCAGGACTCCCAGCTGGTAAGTGGAGAGATGAGGAACTGACATTACATACCAGGCATTAGTCCTATGTTGTAAGGGATCGGCTGTTTATTATCGCTGTTACTTACTGTTTTGTGTATCAGTTTATAGCAAACCCCCGAAAACAAAAGAGGGCAATGAAAGTGTAGTGGTAGCGGGGGCAGGGAGGAGGGACTGCCTTGCTCCACACTCAGTCTGGGCTGGGGAACAAGTGCGCCTAGGATAAAACAAGATGAGGTTGCTGAGGAAAAGCAGCATCAGTGTGGAGCAAGGAATGTAGGTAAGGCACAGGGCTGCTGGAGCTGGAGTCGTTTATAGAAGATGCCACCCTTAATTCCTAGTGCATTCGGTTCAGCTGTATGTTAAAGATCACCCTGACTCATCCATCCATCCACCCACTGATGCATTCATTTGCCAGGGTTGCTGTGTGCTAGCCATATGCAAAGCTCTCCAATGGATGTGTATAAGCCACAGCATGCTGTTTATGGCTCCTGCCTTCCACAGGCTTAGGTTCTACTGGGAGTAAAGAGAAACCCTCTGAAAAATTTAGAAGCCATCCATGAGGTCATCCGAGTGATGAGAGGTAAGTTATGCACAAAGTGTGCAGTGCCTGCACTGTAAGGCAGGAGGAAAGCCAAGAGGTCTGGATTGGTTCCCAGCTATATCATAAAAAGGCGGGGTATGGTTGGGTATCCTACAGCAGGATCATTAGAGTGTCTTTGGGTAGGATTTACACAGGTGGAAAGGAACTTTTGGAATATTCTGAAAGGGAAGAGCCAATATCAAGGACTGGACTACAGCAAGGAGTCTGGACAAGATACTCAGATAGTTCAAAATACTGAGCACATTTTTATGACAACGGGAGTGACCACAAAGCACAGGAAAATTGCCACCTTATTACCTGTGCAGTACTGGGGGCGATCATTTGAAATAGAGATCATTTGTGTTACAATATTCACATGGCCTGCATTTTGCAAATCTGAAAATTTGTACTTTAAACAGTATTTCCCCATTTTCACCCTCCCCCACCCCAAACAACCAATATTTTACTTTCTGTTTCTACGAATTTGATGACTTCAGGTACCTCAGATAAGTAGAATCATACAGTATCTGTCCTTTCGTGACTGGCTTATTTTGCTTAGTGTCATGTCCTCAAGGTTCATCCATGCTGCAGTATTTGAAAGGATTTCCTTCCTTTTTAAGGCTGAATAATATTTCATTTTGTGGCTATACTTTGTTCACCCATGCATCTGTCAGTGAATATTTAGGTTGCTTCTACCTGTTGGCTACAGTGACTAATGTTTCTAATGCTCTTCAAGTCCCTGCTTTCAACTTCTTTAGGAATGCACCTAGAAGTAGAAGTCCTGGATCATAGAACCATTCTATTTTTAAGTTTTTGAGGAACAACTATACTGTTTTGCATAGTGGCTGTTTTTACATTCTCCAAAATAGTGCACAAAGTTTCCATCTTCTCCTTATCCTTGCCAATGTTTGTTATTTTCTGGTTTTGATAGGAACTATTATGATGGGTATGAGGTAATATCTTATGACTATAATTTACATTTTTCCAATTTGTGATATGGGTATATTTTCATGTGCTTCTTGGCCATTTGTAAGTCTTTTTTGAAAAAGAAGGCCATACAAGTAGTTCTAGGGAAGAAAGACTAATTCAGTTATTGGCTAAATTCAGCTGTATGACCTTAAGCAAGTTACTTTACTTGTCTAATTTCCTTATCTGTTAAAATGGTACTTTTCCACATTTCAATGAATTGAAACACTCTATCTTCAAAAAGATTGTAGTCTCTGTGATGCAGAATTCACACACAAGGCAGCAAAAGCCAGGGTGCACCAAAGTCTCCATGGATTACTGATGAAATTGTAGTTCTGTAGTTCTAGGAGAGGAAGGGGTCACAGGTGGCAAATACATGGCAATTGGAATTGGATTCAGGGTAAAAATTTGGGGAATTGAAACAGTATGAAAATCATTTCCCTTTTTGGTATCTTAGTTCATTGATATTTAGAGGGTGACAGCTGACCTGAAGGCCAGGCTGATGCTGTCTGTGGCTGCTGCCAAGTCCATCATCACTCTCAATTTAGAGGGCATCTGTAAGCCACATTCACTATACGTGCTACAAGAGTAGGCACATCCTGCTCATCCCCACTGCGGGAGTTTTGTCAACTCTTGCTGAAGGTTCACAGGAAGCTCAAATGGAAGTTATCTTGGGATATTTCTTCCAGTAAAACTCTTACAACAACTGACTTCCACTGGAAAGAAAAAATAACTAAATGTTACCCTACAGTGACTCATTGCATCCCCTCTTGAGAAGTAAAGATCTGTTTGTGTCATCTACAACTGAACTAAAGCAGAATTGTTTGTTTGCATATATTAATAGCAAAACCTCTCCACTTCCTAAATGATGCATGTACAAGCTATCTGTGGTAACTTCTATTTCAGACAACGCACACTCAGATGAATAAGCCAATCTTCTGAAACATACTGCTAAACAGAAAAATATTTACCAAAGTACAATTCTGTGTTATCATTTGTATGGGGAAAACAGACATTCACAGCTGGGTATGTATGTATGATAAATTATATACTAAACACAAAGTAAAGTTCAGAGGCTGTAGTTAATTTGAATCACTCTAAAAGTAATGCATTATACTGAATTCTAACACCAGAAATGTCTTACGCGTGGATACCACACAGAGGATTGAGCAAATAGCCTGGCTTAAGAACAATCTCTTTATCCACGGAACAATTCCATCAGAATGATCCCCTTCCTGTTATTCCTTTCTTTTTCTTATTTTGTGAATTGTGCTTTAAAAGCAGCAACTAAGAGAGGAGGAGCATTCACACAGATGTGAAGAGAAATGGGCTTACCGGGGGCTGAAAGTGAGGTGACGGGAGTTACTGCTTCACGGACATTGAGACCCGTAGGCCTTCATCACCCGGGGATGGTGAAGTAGTTCGGGAAACAGAAAATGGTCATGGTGCATGTTACGGCTCCGGTCCGGAGTGGCCCCCAAAACTCATGCACTTGGAGGGTAACTGGACCATGAAGCTCTGTAAACGTCAGTGCATTAACGCACTGCTGAATCCTTAGCTGAGTGTGCTGCTGGGGGGGGGGTTGGAGGAGGAGCAGATCCCTTGGGCCATGACCTAGGAGAGTAGAAGCCACCCCCCCTCTCCTCTCTTCCCTTGCTGCTTCCTGACCACCAGGGCATGAACAGCTTTCCTCCTCTGACTCTCCCCAGTGCTGCATCTGCTGACCCAGTCGACTATGGGCCAAAGCCTCTAAAACCCATGAGCAAAACACATGTCTCCTTTATGTTGTTTGGCAAAATGATGTGTAACATCATGAATCTAAGTAGTGACACTGATCTGTACACCTAAAATGGTTAAAATGATAAATTGTGTTATGTCTATTTTTACCATAGTTTAAAAAACAGCACTTAATAGAAGCATTCCATATGTTGAAAATTTGCCCACAGGCTTTATTTGTAGTTAATTTCTACCCTGTTTCTGTTCTCATTTCCCAAACAGGCTGTTCCACGGGCGTATTCCTCCAAAATCATATCTCTGCCCTCTCCACACCAGGTAGGTGAGCTTGTCTATTGAGCAGAGAGAAAGCCCTGAGACAGAAATTAGCTCAGCTTCCTTGACTCTGGCTCAGCTTCTCTAGTCCCCACCTGCCCTTCTGTGTGTGTTCTGTGTGCCTGCTCCTGCCCAGTCTGCACTCGGAATCGTCTTTTCCTTTGCTCCCATGTCCTCCTTGTGGTTTGTGGCTCTCTCTCCCCTACTTACAAGCACAGTCATGTTTTCCATTCTCTAAGGACTCCTGACATCGCTTCTCCAGCACATGTGGCCTCGCCTGCCTTTGCCACCAAGCTTCCTGGACCACCTCTACTTCCCCATCTTCCACCCACCCCGCTGCCCTCTGCTCTTTGGCCCCTCCTGACACCGCTGCCTATCGCACAGTCCTAAAGGGCACTAGTGCCTTGTTAATTTCCACATCCCCGGGTCCGTTCTTGCCCTTGTTTCATCCTCTCTCCTCTTTGCCCGCTGTCCTTCCATTTCCTCAGTGACTTCTGTGTCGGTATCGCTTTCTTTACTGAAATATTATGGGATGTACTCACATTTTTAATTTAGTTCCTTCTTTTCAACTGTGATTTCTCCTTATCTTCACCCATCTGTGCAACAAGTCTTGTTCGTTTTACCTGATTATTTTTTTTGTGCTCAACCACTTCTGTTCAGTGTTTTACTTTGAGAAGTTCGAATGTCTTCTCTGGATTACTGAAGATTGTTGTAAGAGGTGTTCAGCGAGGACCTGCCACTTTACCATGCCATTCTGTCTATTCCTGCTCCGCATTAGCCATGTGAGCTGTTTTTATTAAAAATTGTTTCTGTGGTTGCAAGCATGAAATGGAGCCCCTGCACCTGAAATGCAAAGTCTAGACTTGTGAGCCATCTGATTTGTTCATCATTCAAGATTCAAGGGGACTCAATGGTGGCTAAACATGTATTTTAAGCAAGGAATTTAAAAGGTGTTAATGTGTCTTTCTAAATAGGCTTGAATTTATGTAAAGAACTGTAAGCAGAACAAATCTTCCTTCACACCACTGTAAAGATGAAAACAGACATACAATATTAAAGGGGGAAAAAAGCTTAGTAAACACATGGGAGAGACATATGCAGAAACCCACAACTGATTTAATTTGCAAAACCACAGCCTTAGCTCAACTAAAGTAAAGATGACTTAGATAAAATACAACCAGAAAACAGATGAGAGACCGGGTAAATAACTTCAGCTGTGGTTAAGCAAGCAAACATCATGGGTATAATAGGAAGATCTAAGACGTGGCTTTGGACTAGGAGGCTGCATATGGACCTCACAGAGCCCTGGGGCATTGGGTGCTGTGGGAATCACTGCTTCCCGGAATATTGTCACCCACAGGCTGCTCCTCCCACTTGTGACAGCACGGTCACCTTCACACAGGAGGAGCAGTAGAATTTTAAAGTTGAGGTTGATACCATATCTTACTATTTTAGATCTGTATGAAGGTTTGGGAGAAATTCTCAGAGTAGATTTTTATCATTAGGATGTAAGAAAAAGGGGCCACGAAAAACTCTGTAGCAATGAATAAGGCCCCTTCCTTTCCCAGTGAAATGTTTACAGTAGTGAGTGAGTGGCTGGGCACAGTGACACGGGTCCCCTGACAGGTGACACCTGCAGAAGGTCATATGAGGGCAGAAAGTAAAATCTTTTTGGCTTGCACTGCATGAGTGGGAATTAATTAACCAGATCTTGGGTTTCATTCTGCTCATTTACCTCACTTCCTAAATTTCAGCCATAAAAGATTAAGGATAAAAAAATAAACTTATAGATCCTCATTATAAATAAGAATGATAGCAATCAGTTTCCTTATAGTGATATTCATGTAGGAGCAAACATTCATCGATCACCTACTAAGTACTGACCAATAAACACAGTTATGAAAACAGAGTCATGTGCCCCCTATAGTGGCAAGTACTGGAAGGCTGAGGCAGGTAGGCTGCAAGTTTAAGTCCAGCCTGTGCAACTCAGTAACTTAGTGAGATCCTATATTAGAATAGAAAATAAAATAAAGATTTGAACTAGGGAAGTAACTCACAGTGAAAGCCCTGGTTTCAAACCTCAATACTAAAGAAAAGTGGGGGGCATGCTGTCCTCAGCTGTCCTGGAATAGGAAAGGAGAGACTTCTCTAGCACTTGGGTCCCATGAAGGACAAACAAGCCTTTTTGATGATCACTTAGTAACTCATCTGCACCTTCCTTATTTTTATTACCAGATTTTGTGGCAATGAGGATTCTCTTCTCTCCCTCACTCTTCATAAAAGACAACACTTAGTGATCTAAAAGCAGGCCCAGAAGTCCTCTGGAGAACCTTCACCTTCTCTCTTTGTATTTCGTAGCACCTGCCACTACCTATGCTACCATGGGCTGTTTCCCTTGCTAGTGTCTTTTTCTTCCAAACAAAGGTAGGCTGCATGAGGGGTCCACCTGGTTTCTCTGTTCTGTCCTATATTCCCAACACCCAGAAGGATGCCTGGCATCTTAGCTATTCGATCAGAAAGTATTTGTTGGCTGAATAAAACCAGCCTTTCCCTTGCCTGTAACAATACCCACTTTCTCTTTGTTACTGATTAATCCGCTCTAAGGTTGGAAGGAAATCTCAGCAGCACTTGCATTTTTAAGAGGATCTGTGTCCCTCAAAATCCACCTTGGCAGCATTTCAAGTATCAGAATAAAGTGCAGTGAAAACTCCCTGCAATACTTGAAATTAGGTGGGGTGCAGTGTTCCAGAGAGCTGCTCTCCAGCGTGTTGGGAAGTCCACTTCGGGGTAAAACTTCTTTCTCTTTCATGGTGTTCATAGCTTCTTTTCTTCCTCTATAGCTGAATGTGTAAGTCCTCTAAAATCACTGGCAGTGGACATGTGGATATCCAGAGAAAAAGTAAAACAGGAAGCCATACTAAATATGGACAGTGTGCTTCTGTCCCTGGGACAGTACCTCAGTGGTTATTCTAGTTCTATTTACTCATTTGTAGGGTTAATATTTTATTCAATTGGTTGTTCAGCCTGTAAAAATTATCTATTCATGCAAATATGAAAAATACATTGCATTTCTGGTTTTATTTTAGAATAAAGAGGATGTGTATAGATTTCTTCAGATTTTGAAAAATTAGATTTTAAAATTGGTGACAAAAGAATTTTCCTCACTAAGGGTATCTTCTGAAAACTTTGAAATCTAGTGCTGTTAAATAATAAACCTGTTAAATAATAAACAACAGGCATAGAAAGTACCAGAAGCTTGTGAACTTATTAATGATTCATGTGTATGAGACCATATTAGGTAAACAGCAAATTTTTAAAAGTTACATCAGCTTTACCTTAAAAGTAATTTAAATGTGTACCATAGTTTAGCAGATTATATTCTCTTTCTAGTTCCCAGAGCACTCCATAAAGCTGAAGTCCAAACCTCAGACCTATTGTTCAAGAATGTGAATCTGGTTGCATTTTTCACTCAATTTTATTTAAGCAACTTTCTTCGGAAGAGCTCTTTTCGAGCTACAGCGTCAGTCAGAGCGTGTGTGTGTGTGTGTGTGTGTGTGTGTGTGTGTGTGTGTGTGTGTGTGTGTGTGTGTGTGTGTGTGTGTGTGTGTGTGTGTGTG